>JAUZSU010139394.1:0-15695 GCA_034780255.1 Parotocinclus maculicauda | reverse complement strand
GTGTGTGTGTGTGTGTGTGTGTGTGTGTGTGTGTGTGTGTGTGTGTGTGTGTGTGTGTGTGTGCGTGTGTGTGCGCGCAAGAGAGAAGGAGATGGGGAAGGCAGAAAAGTGAAGGCTCTGCATGTCTGAAAAATAATGAAATGAAATATGAGCTATCAGCAGGTGCACATTATAAATACTAATGTGCAATGAGTAGATTGTGTGATTTAGTTGTTGCTTGGAGTTGGTAGATGGTTGGCTGTGTAAGAAATCATTGAAGGTGTGTGTTGTTTTGTTGGAGGATAGTTTTTTGAATGTTTATGCGTAGGAATTTAATGAGGACACGTGCTGTGGATGTAAGGAGATTTTCACAGACTAGAGATGTGACAGCTCTTCACATGCAGGTGCACTGGAGCAGCACCATCCCACTGCGATCATCTGGCATCTCAGTTCTCACGTCAGGTGACTCATCTTTTTTTTTTCCTGAAAGAGAACTGAAGTGTATGATATATGTCACAAACCTTGCTGGGACCCTGCACCTGCTACAAGTCAAGAAAACCAAAGCTGTTTAATGTCACTCATCAGTGCTGTATCTGCACAGATACACTCAAACTCGGTCTGTTTTAGTCTGGAAGTGTCTATGGGCCTTGCTCTGTTCTTTCCCAAAAAGGCCATGCTGACTGCATTCATACTTTTCAAAAAACAGTGATTGTCATTTATTTTAGGACCTGTGCCAGTATTCATCCTTGTAGCCTTCATCCCACCCCACCCCTGGTTTAGCATCATTGCCTAGGTACAACCAGTTGGGTGCCTCATTTAAAAAATTCAATCACTCCATTTCAGTGCACACTTTGGCCAAAAATGATACCCAAGATCCCATGCAATTTCATAAAATATCACATGGGTCAATTCCAACTTGACTTAGCAAAAAACCCTAAATCGTTATTGCCGTTTTTTTATTTTTAGGTAAGTGATCATTTTGAATTTTTTAAGCAACCAAATACTTGTCTTTTGTATTTGAGGAAATGTTCACAAGTTAAACAAGCAATTGTTAAACATATCATGCCTCTGATCCAATGAATTGTAAACAAAGAGAGAATGCTGTCCAGGGGTTACCCACAAATTGTTTTCTGGTGCTACTTAAAATGGTCTTGGCTTGAAGAAAAGGGTGCTTATCCAAAAAACAAACAAATTCCTATGGTTCATTAGGTCATAATGCCTCCTGTTGATCACCCTTTGCCTAAACTCCTCCATGAGAGTGAGGATAAGCCACATCTAGCAATGAAATGTAGCGAAATGGACTGGGAGGTTGGTGATGTCTGTTCTTTGTTCCCTGGCAGGTTTGTTCACTCATGCAACAATTAAAATATCGTAGACCATACATGTTGCACACCCTGTCACCACATAATGAAGATTTTGACATGGCCTTTCTAGACTAATGACCAAAATGATAGAAATGTGGTGTGAGATGAAGACGAGATTTCATGAAAAAGGTTCTAGGACCCTGTTTATACCCTGCGTAAGCTGGTTGGTACAAAGTACAAAGAAATTAATTCATAATTAAATTTACTTGTCTACCAAAATGTAGCCAGTAACCAGTACCAATGTAGCTGACTGTATGAAGTGACTGATTTGGGCCATATTTTCCTAGCCTAATTCCTAGTGTAATTAGCATTATTCCTACTAAACATTTTTTAGTTATGTTAACAACTATGGATGCACACACACCCACATGCTCTGTGTCATCTCTTTTAGCCCCCAAGTGAGAGGTGTGTTACTCAAGTACATAGTGGCTTACAGCAAAGAGATTAGAACATATCTTGCTGTTTATAAATCACCCTGCCAGCAGCAGGTTCATGTTTTAGCTAAACAGTGCATGCCTATGAAAGCTGTTCTGGCATTGCAGGGACATTTTAAGGGCTAATTTGCGGTCTGTTTTTGGCAGCTAAAGACTAAATGTCTTTCTGTGTGTGTTTGTGTGTTTCTGTTGCATTGTCTATGGCTGGCATATGTAACTAATTTGAAAAAGGCTAGTGAGAGGGACTTCAGAGACAGCATGTTCTTATGACTGATATAATATTGTTCTTTAAATTAACCAAAGCAAAGCTCAGTGGAGGACACGCAGTCACAGGCCACTGGTTTAACTGTTTGTTAATGCAAATATTAGCAAATATCTAATGCAACTCAATGCATATAGGTATGTAGACATGGCCAACAACATCTGTCAAAGTTTAAATTGAGCACCAGAACAGGAAGGAACCTTGTTACCACAGTATGCTACGGGCCTGCATGTATTTGAGCATTTTCTCACACACACACACACACACACACACACACACACACACGAGCATATTTAAGCATTTACACACACATCTGAGGATATTTGAGCATTTTCACACACACACACACACACACACACACACACACACACACACACACACATACTTCTGTTTGAAGGAAATTATTTTGGTTGATTGGGCCACAGATGGTAAGTGAGAATAAAGACAAACATTTGAGAGGGTCCTGATGCATTATTCATCTAAATACCATTTTTGTAGCTTAATATTTTATGAAAATTTAAAACAAGATAATTTTAGGTCATCTTTCTTTTTACTAGTGAGAAAATGAATTTGCTTGTAGAGGCTTTATGAAACTTTATGGAATTAGAAGTGAATTGATTACACATTTAAATAGACACTGAACTGCCTAGGGTCTTTCTTTTTTCCATTTGCCCATCATTTTGTGGGGCTTTGATTTAAATAGTTAAAATCGTATTTTTTTATAAAATTTTTACTTTTATCTTAGAGAAAGACACTGAATGAACTGAACCAGGTGTAAACATATTCAGCTAGGATTAGAAAAGCCCATGAACATAAAATAATTACAGCAAAGTAAAGTGTCAGTACAGCATTTCTAAAAGGGATACAGTCCTATTAATTAAATCCAGTTAAATGAACGCCACAGGATTATATGATGTGATTATTTTCTCAAGGGACATTCACACAGCACAAGACTGTCCAATTATCTGAACATTTTTCTTCATGCTCTTCATACTATTCACAAAGTCAATGTTTAACAGACTGGAAGAGAATTGGAAATTATCATTTCAGTTGAAATGTTGCATACCCTGTGTTCTGTAGCATTCTTTAAATTAAATTAATATAAAACACTGCCACCTGCTATTTGTGTTGTGGAATATTAACCTGCTCACAAAAATTTGGGGATTTTAAAATTGATACAAAAAGGATTCCACAAGAAATGATCATGCCCCATTGCTGTCAGTGTGTTTTGGCAGTCTTGGGTGACCATACACCCTACTGAACAGTCAATGTTTGGCACACTCATCCAGTTTGACATGCTTCTGCTCACCCTCATGAATATGTCATTTGCTACTCAATCACGATAATTGAGTTTGCATCTCATTTGCCTAATCAAACAACTGTCTTTGACTTGTTATTTGCTTTTCTGCTGATTTTGCAATAAAATCACATGCTCCTTTCACTTCAGATTCATTTTGAAATATCCGTAATTAGTATCCTTAGGTATTGTACTTATAAAATTTAAAAAGTAAACAGAGTTTAATAAAATAAGCGATACCCTCTGGAATTACCCTGAGATCTACAGTAAGTCTTCATAAAATTAAGTCTAGATTTCATTCAAGTCATAATACCAAAACACATGCATGTCAAACACCCTACACTGATTAATAATTCAAGCTGAAAGATTATAAAATTCTTTACAACATGCCCAAACAGGGTGGCAAACGTGCCCAATACGAGCCCGCACTGACAGATGGCCATGTCTACCACCTTTGACCAATACAGGGATGCAAAGTTGTGCAGTTTTAGTCAGTATGGTTTCTGAAAAACCTCCAGAATAATCAGCACAAATTAAAAAGGTGATGAATGAAAAGATGATGGACAATGAACCTGTGGGAGCTGCTTGTGGTTGTTGGTGGATCAAATAATACTCTCTACAATGATCTGTCTGGGCTGGGCTGTTTCTGTGTACCCTTACAGAACCACTGCTCCCAACACTTCCAAACAGCTATGTCAGAACAGCCCAGACGGCCGGCAATTCACTAAAAGCAATGTCAGGTATTGTTGCGCCCTCTTGTGGCAAGACCGAATTTCTAATCAGACCAGTAATTATTTGCATTAAACATTATCTGCCGGTGGCATAATAGCTTGCCGAGCTTTGCAGCAGGCCGGCATTTCTATATGAGTGCTTAGTTTATTAATTTTCATATTTTGGTAATATTTTGCTGCCCCAATGTTTATGTATCAATGTAAAGCTGCTTTGTGACAATGCCCATTGTAAAAAGTGCTATACAAATAAAAACTAAATTGAATTGAATTATAGGCTAAAAATAGAGTAAAGGGTTACAGTGGTGCAAAACTTAGCGTTATTATCTCACATTTCCAAAGTTCCAGTTGCAGGTTTGAAACGCAAAACAATTTAAATGCAGTTGACCAGACAAAGCATAAAATATCATAAAGTCTGCAGTGAACTAAAAGACAATGTAAGAAACACTGTTTATTATTTTTTTTAATTTATGTTCATACTTTCCCGTATTTTTTTATTTAGGGTTGTATAAAATATGTACCTGTGTGAAAACTTGTTTCCCCATTTAACTTTCCTTTTTCATGTCTACCTTTTCTATTTTCTTTAGTTACACACTGTGTTCCCTAGCCACGTAGAAAGGTGCAAACATTACAATCTGCATCTTAAAAAAGCCACAGCACTAGGTCTCAGCATTTGCCTCGCTTAAATATCGGCTCCCTCAGGCGCCTCTGATTTGTGCTAACTAGTATGATGGCATTTGGAAAGTTAAGTTTAGAGTGTTTCTGTTATGGTTTGTGCAGCTTTGCTCTAATTCCTTTCACTGGTCAGGTGGATTACATCTATTATTCTTATAATACCAAGTCACAGAACTACATGGTACTTTCATTAAGGGTCACAAGTAGTGATTTTGAGTGTCTATGTGTTTCATTCAATGCACCTGTTAGCAATGAGAATGGTTGAACATATTTTTGCCCATGTGTATTCAAATGAATATAACATGAATATCAAACTATCATGCAAATTTGAACAATATAAGTAAAAGAGGAAGGCTCCACTGAGCTACACGCCTGTAGAAGAAACCTTTCCACTGCCATGGCTCCAGTGCATTCATCCACACACAAAGAGACGAGACAATGCATTGCAGCTGTTGCCTCTAATTTACCAGGATAGCATGACACACTCCTCTACTTGTGACTCGACTGACTCGCTCTGAGGTAAAAATCTAAATAAACTAAAAACTCACCCAAAATAGCCTGTGTATCAACGCCTACGCAGCATGGTTCGCGCATTCCTTCTGGCTATCATATTTAATCAATTTTTTGACCTCTTATTGATGGCATGTCTACACACATTTGTTGGACACACCATAGGGCTGCCTGAAGAAGTTTTATTTATACTCAGACAGGTCATATATGTAAAAATGTGAGATGGGAAAATGTCACCCATGGCACTAAGAAACACACATTCTACTCATTAGTGTGATGCATGTGCACTAGAGGGATATAGCTTATACACGCAGTCAATTACCTTTCTTAAATATATTTAATGTTCAAACATATAAACTTTATTGTTTATTGTAAATATTTACTAATTTTGAGTTTGATACCTACATCACGTTCTAAAAGAGTTGGGACAGGGGCAACAAAAGACTGGGAAAATTGAGAAATGCTAAATAAACAGCTGTTTGGAACGTTCCAAGATGGGTGAGGTTCACCACTTTGTGAACAACTGTATGAGCGAAAATTCCAACAGTGTAAAAAAGTTTCTTAATGTGCAATTGCAAGGAATCTAAGGATTTCATAATTTACAGTATGGAGAAATCTCTGCAAATAAGCGGCAAGTCTGAAAACTAACATTGAATGCCCATGACCTTCACATGACACATGGGCTTAGAAACACTTCAGAAAACTATTCTGAACACTATTCTGAAGTTCATCGCTCCATCTACACCAGTTAAAATTGGTTTTAATTTTAAAAAGTAGTTAAAAAAGCTAGTTAAAATTCTACCATGCTAAGCGAAAGCCATACCCAGAAATGCCGATGGCTTCTCTGGGCCCAAGCTCATCTGAGATGAATTGACGCAAAGTGGAAAAGTGTCCTGTGATCTTACGAGTCCACATTTTGGAAGTCATAGACAGTGGTATTATGGTGACCTAGTGGATAAGGTACTGGACTAATTGCTTGGATTGTAAGACTGTATTGAACTAATAATTGTAAGTTGCTCTTGATTAGGGCATCTGCTAAATGCTGTAAATGTCTATCGGGCCAAAGAGGAAAAGGACTGTCCAGATTGTTATCAACGCAAAGTTAAAAAGGCAGCATCTTTGATGGTATAGGGGTGTGTTAGTGTCCATGGCATGGGTAACTCGCACACATATGTGAAGGCACCATCAATGCTGAAAAGTACATACAGGTTTTGGAGCAACACATGCCGCCATTCAAGCAACATCTTTTTCAGGGACGTCCCTGTTTATCTCAGCAAGACAATATCAAGCCGTATTCTGCACGTGTTACAACAGCGGGGCTTTGTTCCAAAAGAATACTAGACTGGCCTGCCTCAGTTCCCAAACGCTTATTAAGTGTTGTTAAAAGGAAAGGTGATGTAACACAATGGTACACATGCACCTGTCCCAACTTCTTTGGAACATGTTGCAGGCATCAAATTCAAAATGAGTGAATATTTGCAAAAAACAATAAAGTTGATCCAGTTGAACATTAAATATTTTGACTTTGTAGTGTATGCAATCGAATAGGTTGAAAAAGATTTGCAAATCATTGTATTCTGTTATTATTTATGTTTTACACAACGTCCCAACTTTATTGTAATTGGGATTGTAGGAATCTTAAAGATAACTGTAATATTGCTATTAAACATTGTCATTAATTAAAGTAACATAAATAGCCTAGTGGCAGAACATAAACTATCTTCAACATACAGTATATAAAGATGTTCAGTCAAATGCTGGAGTCATCTCTGGGGCAGTGTCTAAGAAAAAGGTGAGACAGATTAGCATATCTATCCAAGCTTTCAATTATAGTGACTGAGAGGTGATTCCATTTGAAGAATGCAAGGTCATACAGCACAGTTTTTCACTTCTCATTTGCAATATGTTGGAGATTGATGTTAGTGTGCATGCAAAAAAATCATAAGTCTCCTTATATAGCCCTCCTTATATGCAAACTCCTTACCTTTTTTAATTGAAATTCTGATAAAGTATGTGGTTTGGCTAAATGATCTTTAGAATAACTATTACAAACATGCTCAGATACAACCAATTATTTTCCGGCTCACACACTAGGCTAAGATGTATAGATTCCCTGTGATTGCTTTAGAATGTTTGAATGGTCCTTGCTAAGTTCGCACATTCTTCTGACTTTTTTATGCCTATACAATATTACCAGGGTTCAATCCATCTACTCCGCTATCTGTCCATTATTCAATCTCTCCAAAATAAAAATAAAAAACACACCATAACAGTTTCATAAGTGTATTCTTGTTTGGATACCTGATTTTCAAAAATAGATTATGTTTATGATGTCTTAAATGTAAATGATAACAAATGTAATGATAACAACTACACCACCTCAACACCTAGATGCACCATCTGTGTGGACTTTGCATGTACGTGGGTTTCCTTCTATTTTTCAAAGACTGCTCTGTACTACCAGACAGGATTTCTGCAAAGGTGATTTGAATTAAGTGAATATAAAAATTAATTAATGAATAATCGGTAGTTAATGAAGAACAACAACTGAGAATCATGTTTTTACTGAGAAACAGGTGGCAATTATACAATTAAGATTGGTCTTCATGAACATCTGTTGTTTTGTATAATGCAATTTCTGGTGGCCAGGTCTCAGTTACTACTGCTGCCATAAATGCAAATTATGTTGGAATAACAAAATCATATTGTTAAATTCCATATGAGTAGGTTAAAAATAACTATTAAGACCCTGTTATGTAAACTAACTTATTTTCTTTATTTTACCACTTTATATATCCAAAATAATATATCCCATATCAAATTAGACTTACCTATCTACAGTACATCAATCCATGTATCCATTCCTTTAACTGACTAATTCTACCTGTATTTGTATCTTGTAAATTTGCAATTTGTGTACACCTGTGTTCAGTGCAGAGAATTGACAAATTCTTCTAAATTGGGCAGCTGCCACATGTAGTTTAGTTCCTGAAGATGAGGAGAAAATGTTTAGCCATAAAATGTGTATTGAATTGTGTTTTTGTGCTGTGCTCAGAGGGTTGGGAATTCATAAGCAAATCCATCCAGACCTAGGGCCACAACAGCAGCTTGCAGCAGCAGAGTCTGGCTTCAGGCAACTATATCTCTGGTGACCATAGTGGTGTCAATAGCTCACAGTAGTACCTCTGATACAATCACACCATTCCTTATGATAGCAGATAGTTTATGAAAATGCACTTGAAATGCAGTGGATGTTAATACATGAATGTATGTATGTATGTATGTATTATGCATATAGTAACTGAGAATGAGAGAAGAAAAGGTAATAAAGATTATGGCTAGTGTTTTGCCGCTACTCAAATTTGGGAAAATTACTCACTGGGGGTGTTAAATCTAGCTACATCATCACAAAATCATCCTAAACATGAACTCCTGCTTCCATCCACCACAGTATAGAACCATAAATGTAAAACTTCATTTATTAATAATAATAATAATAATAATAATAATAATAATACGACGAAGAAGAAGAATAACGGCTAAATCTAACAACTAGGAGATAACACATTACACTGTTAGTAACAAAGTAACAAGTATGCTGTGAGCAGGAATTGCATGTAAAGGAGTAAAATGACACTCTTGTGACACCAAAACTATGCCTAGTTTAACCTGTGAAATCAATTTATGAAATTATTTTATTTTCAGTCATGATTGGAAATGTTCTCTTTTCAAAAAACATTTCCATGATGAAGGTGTGGTGGTTTTTATTAGGACCCAAGTATGCAGGATAGACGTATCCCACGACATATATTAATAATGGGGAAATAATATCGAACAACTTAAAAGGGATTATGAGCGGAGCGTAAGGCTCCTAAACACCAAAAAACCCAAAGGATAAAGGGGCCCGCCGATGTGTTGCATCCCATCTGGGAGCAACGCGCGAACTGATCGCAAGAGGGTGCCAAAGTGCCAACGGGGCAAGCGTGCAGAGAGAGCACGACTTGGGACGTCTCCCAATTGACAAGGCACGGAGGTAGTCCTAACGCCAGAGGGCGAAGGTGAACTGCGTGCCAGATCACTGGTGCGCACCTTGATTTGGGGAGCGTCCCAAATTGGCGCCCTTTCTCGCGGTACAAGCGCGTGCCTTTTCACGTTCCGGAGTCCCCCCGTGCCTCGCGATTTGGGTGACGTCCCAAATCGGCATCTCATCGTGCTTTTGGCACATTCTTCCATAATCCTGTATGGATTCCGCCGCTTCATTCCCCTGCAGCTGATGGCGCCCGGGAGTCGCGGCTGGTAGGGGCTCGTGAAGCTCGCATCCTGGGTCCGCGGCCGGAGGGGCATCGTCATGCAATAATTGAAGCTGAATCACTCCTGGCAAACAGCTGGTGTGGAGTCTGGGGTCTTGTCTGGCCCGCTTGCCTTGTCATGCCATGACCTTTAGTTTGAAGTGTCTGGTGGGTGGTATGACTGCGCTGGGCATCGGTCCCCGGTCCCCTTAATCATGACTTGTGCATCCTTGACTTAAATTAAGGGCAGTGCTGGAGGTTCATGGCCAAAAAGATTTATGGTGATCTGGAATGTTGGGTTGCTGGGGAGGTTGATTGTCTCTTGAGATCCCTCTTGGCTGTATTACCTCCTGGTTATCCTCTTTGTAGCTACGCTGCTATAGCTAATGCTGCTAAATCATTTTTTTGCTACACATGGCTTAAGTGCTTGTTAATAGATTATGTGCTCTTAATCAATAACTAACTACCAACTAAATACCAGTTCCAGCCCCACACACTAAGAAGTTCCTCTACTTCAGCTTCACTCAAGTTGTTCCTGTTATCAAAAACCAGTTCCACCATGTCCAGAGGGCAATAACTTTCTCCCTCTTTGGCAGGGGACAATGTGCTGCCAAGGACTTTGTTCAACATTTTATTTATCTGTTACTTTTTACGTAATTAATGTTATTTGAACTATTACTCCAAACTTATTTGAGTTTTTCTTGCCACTGTAACCCTAGGCTTGCTTAATTGGATTGACCCTAGCAGATAATCTAATATTGTAAAGCTGTTTTGAGACAATGCTCCACTGTAAAACGAGCTATATATACAGTATAAATCTGGCTTGACCTGACCTGACTGTTGTTTAGTATAAAGCATGATCTGGAACCAATAACAGTATGGGCAGTTATCTTATGAAAATGGTTAAATTCTGTGATTGCTTTACAAGGTCATATAGCAGCCCATACATTTAGAGATTTTTTAGGACCAGGTTCATGTTATGTTAAAAACACCCTTTTTGTGTTTTCCCAATCTCACCAATGTGTGCTGCTGAAATAAAAACAATGGTTTCAATAAACTACAGGAAACTGGCTCATAACTCTAAGTTATGATTAATTGTTAATGAGAAAGTGTATGGTGCCTGTAGATGACATAGTGCCATGTTTAGAGTGATATAAGTTACTAAAGATTAATGAATCAGGTCTGTATAAATGTGATAACCTTCAGTGGTAAGAGTTCTCATTATACCTTCCCCTGTAACAATCCATAAATGAATTCATATGTTATTTTCTAGACAAGTCTCTGTAAGGAGAGAGAACATGTGGCATTTAAAGTTAATCTGCTGTGGTGCTTAATATATCTGTCTAAAAACAATTGGTAGTGTCTATTATAACTGCAGAGTTTATGTGTGATGCTATATCTTCATGCTCCAGTAAAAAGACAACATAGTTATTTTATTAGCATAGTATAATGCATGCCATACTCCCATACTTCTAGGAAACAATTAAGCAAATTAATTGTCTATTCCACAGACATCCTGTCACTGCTGTCTCTGTAGTGTACTAATCATAGTCATATTGTAGGTCATTTTCATGAAAGTGGGATATGATAATACACCTAAATCTGACAGGTGCAGTGTATAGTGTCCAGTGGCATCAGAAACAAATGTTTCCATTGTCATCCATCACACTGCCCTTCTTTAGCCATAGTAGGACTTCCTTTTCAGAAGTCATGCAGCCTCAAAGGACACTGAGAGTCATAGTTAGGAATTTTGGATCTAACTCTCTCAACAGCTCCTCTTCACTCTAGCAGCTCGAGTCGTGAGCCCATGCTTGACCCCAAGGCTTGTGTCTGTGAATTTAGCTCTGGCCTTCCAGCTCCACTCAGCTGTCACATCACATATCCAGCATGCACACTGTATATAGCAAGAGCGTGAGCTGCGTTCATTTCCCATCTTCCCTTTTACTCATCATTATCATGTATCTTTTTTGTGTGTCTCGTTGTCTCAATGTCTCCTCTTTTTGTGACCATTGTCTATTTATTTGTCTCAGACAGATTTACTAACAGCATATACAATATGTTTAAACTATTAGAACTAACGAGATCCTCATATAAATGTGTTACTTAAATTAGCAAAAAACAGAAAATATTTTATTTGGCTACATTAAGTAACACAGCTATCCGACCTCTGACTCCACCTGTGTGAAGCTTGCTTGTCTTCTTCAAGTTTCCTCTGGCTTTATCCAGGTGCTCTGGTTTCCTCCCAAAAACTTGCCTTAGGTTAACTGGTTACTTTAAATTGGATTATGACTAGTGTGTTGATATAACCTTGTGTCTGTCATGAATACAGACATTGAAGCTAATGTGACAACTAACAAAACAAAGACCATGCCTGTAGATACTGTTGCCAAAATTAGAACTACTAGAATAACTAAGAATATGTTAACATTATGTATTTTTTTATTAGAATTTCCTACTCCTTTCCCATTAGAGGTAATTTTCCCCCTTGACCGAGATTTTCCTACATGAAAGCATTAAATACATCCTGTCCTTTACCAAGCCTTAAACATGGCTTAACTAGACCAATCAAAGACCAAGGAAGCTACAGAGACTCTGGCTTTTGCCTAAACCTGCTATTTACAGGAATGCTATACTTTAATAATACCTGTGTGAAAAAGTGCAAATTCTGCCAAAACCAAATGATGGCAATAATTGCAGACATACTAGCAAATGTCTAAGCGGCTGAAGAAAACTATATATGGAACGTAATTTGTTAATGCTGTTATGATTAACTGATCATTTGTTTTGACTAAATTTGATAAATATGGGCTTTTTGCCCACTAATTCTGCAGCTCCAACTGGCACTTCTGCCCCCCAGTGTTCATAAGCAAGTTGTCATAGAATCCAATCCTGAGGTTGCCATGACAGACTCTGCCTTTGTTCATGGCTGAGGCTATGGGGCTCTCCAAACCAGGATGGCTGCTTCCTGCCTTGGTGTCATCTACGGTACCATTACTGACATGTTTATTTGTTCCAAATAAAAGGAAAAGCTTTTTATTGTCTATAGTCATTTAGAATGGTTAATGTTTCATTGATTTTTGAGGTTGAGAGGGGTTATGTATGGGTGTGTGTTTTTGTTATAGGTGGTGTGTATTTGTGTGTCCTGATGTGTTACACCAAGACCAGGTATTAGCCCTTTGCAGTTTTTTTATGTGACTTGTTCCACACACGTGCAAGGTTGTGTGTCTCGCTGTGTGTTGCTAAAACATACTTGCATAGTATCACCTCTAACCTCAGGAATGATATTTGGTATAAATAAGGGCATGGTATAATTTTGGGAAAGAGTAGTTAAGTGTTTGTCAGCAGACAGCTATCTGCATGTGTATATTACTTATCTTTTAAAGCCTTGTCTCTGCTGTTTTTGATGTTTATTATAGACATTTATTACTACTTATAAACTATTTATATACACATTTGTTAAAATCCTTTTACAGTTTATAATTATTTTACTATTAACATTACATGGTAGCACTGATTTAGATCTTAAAAACATATTACATGCATAAAAAGATTGTGAGTAAACTGAATCTTTATATAAAGAACAGCTACTACAGGTAAGTTTGTGAAAAGGTATGGAAACAATAAGTTTTCAGCCCAGGAGGAATAGAGTCTAATGGAACCAGAAAGTAGGGCATTCTGTGAGTGGATAACAAAATGACTTGCTCATCAGTGGTCATGCTTATAGTTTGAAAGAGCTTCTGTAGAATAGTTCACTGATGGGATATAACAACATGGACAAAGTCAACATTAAGAGTTGTTGTGAAGCTGCCCCTTCACCATCATCACACTTCAAAAGTGTCTCAAGCATACATGAATCAAGACCCCAGGAAGACAGGGAAAGCCATCAGATGCCTACCTCTGTGCCGCCTAGGGCCAGAGAGTCAGTGGCATCTTAAGGTTTCTGAATTCAAAAGACTTCAAATGAGCACTTAGGTGGCATGAAACAAGAGTGAAAACAGAATATGAAACAAAGATGAAGGCTGTCTAAAAAGCCTTGTGTCCTGAGGGCTGTGTAATCCAGCAGACTATTTTATTTAGTTTCATTCGAAAAAAGAATCCTCTGGATATATTGTATGAATTCATTTAGTATGATCTCTGCACATTAAAAACATGAATAAGAAGAATTTGAAACTTAATCTAACTAATAAGAATATACATAGCCCCGAGGCTTGTTAGTGCCTCTTTTTTTTAATAAACATGGCTAAAAAAAGCTAATTGAACGACTTAGCATACTTAGTTTATTGTATATGTTTTCCATAACACACACTGTATTTGATTAAAACATATTCATTGTTTTTATTTTCTTTTGCTAAAAAATAATAAAATTAGTAAAAAAAAATGAAATTAATATTTAACCAATACTGTGATAGATTAATATTTGGACCGCCATTAATCTGACCAGGAAAAACACAGTTTATGATTAAAGAAGGAGAGGTTAGTGTTTCATTGTGGCAAAGGTATGTCTAAGCTATGCCAAAACCATAACATAAATAACATTTGCATGTTAATACAGCACAAACAGGTTTTAATAAAATGTTGAGGAAATCATTGCTTTTTATTTTATTATTGTTACACAGAAACACACATAATATACATAAAATAACTTTTTAAAAAGAAAGCCTTTCTATGTAACTATTGAGCAGTTTGCTTATAATGCTGATGTGTGTACTGACATTGCATTGGATAATCCATTCATTGTGTAAGCTAGTTTTATACAGTAGTACATACCATTCATCATTTATATATTTATTTATTTTAAATTCCAGTATTCAAAATAAAGTATATACAATCAGAGCAGCACAGTTGCTCTGTATTTAGCACCGCTGCCTCACAGTAAGAAGGTCCCAGGCTCAATCTCACCGTGCAGAGGCTTTCTGTGTGGAGTCTGCATGTCCTCCCGTGTCTGCATGGGTTTACTCCGGGTACTCTGATTTCCTCTCACAGTCCAAAGACATATGTGTTAGGTTAATTGGTGTTCTAAAGTGGTGTGTGTGCCTCTAAAGTGTGTGCGTGTGGGCCTTATGATTTATTGGCACCCCGTCTAGGATTGTTCCTGCCCTTGTTTAAACCCCTTTATGTAAACATGGCTAATTCTGGTAAATGGTTCAAATAATGATTTAGAACAAAGTAGCCATTTGCTCTATAAGGAAATCTCTGTATTATTTCTGTATATTCACCTCCCACCTATTTTAATAATGTTAGCGTAATGCTAAGGTTAGAATATTGAGCTATGGTATTAAAATATCTCACAAATATGGGATTTAAGTAACAATTTAGACATCTTGTGTTTTTTAATATTAGTATTTTTAGCTTCCAAGTAGTAGTTGAAATTCAGAAAGTATGTCTTTGTATACAATGCTTCAAACCAATGGATTATAAATAGCACTGCTGTTGTCATTTAATATCATCATAGGGCTTAATTTATATTATTGCATATTGATAGTCATACTGAATGGCTTTTGTTATAGGGCATGGATGCAACCTGTAAAGATTGGTCAATTTATCAGTGAAAAGCTATTTCTTCTGTTTCATATTAGATGAAGCACCCTCATTTAACACACTGTTTGTCTGTGGCTCAGTCAAAGAGAACTGACTGTCTAAGGAGTGAATTGATTTGTGGAAAGGGCAGTCACACATCAATAAGCTTAAAACCCGTAAAAACACACACAAAAACCTAGATATTGAAAACAAATGTGATATCGACATTTAAAAAGGCAAGCTGAAAGAGAAGGTGAAGAAAAAAAAAGAGTAAACATTGGAAGTTCTTCAATTTCACGGAAGAGTGAGTAGCATCATTGCCATATATCCTAATAATAAAGAGAGTGATGGTATGAATCAAAATTACATTCACACAGGCTTAGCTACACAGTTCCCTAGTTCCATAGAATGTGTCAGAATGGCAGCATAGCCAATGCCCCTGCAGTATAACCCTGTTAGCCTTTTCAGTCAGAGGGTGTTGCTGTGTTCTCCAGGGTGATCCTCCTAGTCAAGTGCAGCCAAAGACACCTGCCACACCAACGGGTCCCCATCACTCCTCCCCCTACAACCTGATCAATATGGATCCAGCAGACACCACACATGCAGAGGTTACACACATGCACGAACATGGGTCTTTAAA
>JAUZSU010139372.1:0-15697 GCA_034780255.1 Parotocinclus maculicauda | reverse complement strand
TCGATTTCCGCAATCAGATTTGCAATATCTCCCCATACATGGTGAGTAAAAAGTCAAATTACACATGGTGAGTAAAAAGTCACAGGACATGTCACATGCTGTGCTGTGGACTTCTTTGTTAGTCTTGGGACGACCACTATGTGGCTTGTCTGTTGTGTCAGTTGTTGAAGTCTGCGGCTATGATGCGGCAGCTGCGTTCCCTGGATATCAGAATTGTCAATTCCTTCTTCGGTTACCAGTGACAAACCACAAATATTTTAAACTTTCTGTGTTAATAACTCGAACCACAAGAACCACAAAAAATATTGCAAATCTGATTCCGGCACTGGATTGCTGAGACTCTGGGCTTCTTCGATATGCAACCACCATCCCACTGGAAAAAACTTGCCCTTGAATTTAAATGGCAGCTTTCAAAAATAAATGAAAAAATAATACCTACCTAGAATTGCCATTGATAAAATTGAGACAACAGCAATAAAATTTGCATACAGATTCAAACATGTACAAATAGATTCATGCATACAGACTGAGTGCCTATTGAGCAGGATGACATTATTTATGTCTCACGTTACTGTCTTTGGGTTATTATAAAAAATGCCAGTGTACAGTATTTTGTTCTATTAAGCTAACAACCAGTCAATTAAATCCAGATTATAACATGCATTAGTTGTAACATTACTTTACTAATAAATAAATAATATTTTTGTCATTCACATATTTGAGAGAAGACAAGGGAGCAAGCCCAAATAATACATTTTAGAAACAAGAAATAAAACTGCAACCAGCACTACCAATTATTTGACTTTCTAGAGGATCAAGCCTAAAGTAGCCTAGACTTTTGTCGAAGAATGCCAACAATCTACAAAAAAGAATAATTCAGGGGAACAATTATTCAAATGTTTGGGCAAAACCAATGAGCACTGTATACATAGTTTCATTTTTTTTTTCCTGGATGATGGCCGAGATGATGCGATATGAAGCGATTAATTCCAAGAATCAAAAATGTATTTCACCAGAGGATACCCGTGTTTGGGCCCCTCATACATAGCCAATTGTGCTTGGATGATTCTTGGGGTCCATTAGACTGCTTTAATACTTACTGAATTACTCCTGTTTAATTCAACGATAAGATAACAACGAACTAATTTTCCGGTGTTAAATGATGTCTAAACGCTACTTAACTTTTATTTTGACATGTTGCCGAATTACAGGAAACTCTTCAGTGGCTTTCAGGCTTGAAGAGCGAAGCTGGAAGAACTTTTGTTTGTGTTTTTCCAAGATGGCGGCTGGAATGTATCTGGAGCATTATCTGGACAGTAAGACCATTGTCTTTATTTTAAAGCTGACTGTTTAAATCTAAGTATTTTATAACATTTCAGTACAGCACCGCCTGTTAGTGACATACATACAAAAGTTGTATGGAATTACTAGACAGTAATATACAGTGTTTAAAATCGTTTGCGATGCTTCCAGATCATGAAAATGTTACCTTGGTAGCAAGAAAACGATGTTCTTAGCGGGTGAAGCAAATATTATATAACAGGCTAATATTATTAATACAATTCTGTTAATGTTTTTGCTTTAATGTGTTTCCGTAAGTATCTAAGGATTTAATTATAGTAGTTGATCCCTGCGTACCACCAACGTGCTCTACCGTAGGATATTCACCGTTGGAACGTATCTTAAATGGCCTCCGAATTTATATCTAGGTGAACTAGCTAGGTTACTGAAGATATTACTTCATGCCCTACAGAGGGTGCTGCAATAGGGGACATTGCTGTATTTGGTATTTAGCCAGGGCTTAATGTTTGCTTTTGTAGTCAATATACACTGGTTTTTAAATGATTATTTTTTTAAATATAAAACAATTCCTCTGTTGCTCACCTTGGTATAAGGTATAATTTAGAAACCTGCTTTTTATTCTGCTACACATACTGTTGCTACAGCAAGTCAAACTGGAAATACAGACACATTCGCTGCCTAACTATTAACGCGCCATGCGCATCAATCTGTCTTCGAACACATCGCTGCATCTGGAGGTTTCTCACTTGATTCAGTTTTTCTACTATGCATGATTTAAGCGGACGTAATTATAAGACATTGAGTGATTAGCGCTTTCATCCCCTAATGAAGTTAGCCTGATGCAACTCCCAACCCCCATTTGTTTATACAAAATTGGCAGAGCTATTAAAGGCAATGACTGCTGTACTGTGCCAGTTTGACAATCGATCTTAAGATTTTATTTTCTTATTTCTTTAATGTGCATGCACAAGTCTCATTGCAGAATTTGCAATTTGTTTTATGGTTTGGATGAGCAGTGACACCTAAGGCGACGTAAAATAACTGAAAATCAGCATCATATGTTTTCAGCTACAGAAACGATGTTTGTTGCCACAACATAAGGCAACATGACTGTGTTGGCCTAGTGGTTAAAGTCCTGGACTATAGATCAGAAAGTCCAGGGTTCTAATCCCACCTCTGCCACAGTTGGGTCCCTGAGCAAAGCCCTTAACCTACAATTTTTTTGGATTGTAAGACTATGAATTGTAAGTCACTCTGGATAAGGTAGTCTGCTAAATGACGTAAATATAAAAGACAATTTTTTTTATGCCTTTAAGTGGCACTACAAAGCTTTGTTTGACGAGTGCAAAACCAGATATGGATGATATCCAAAGCCAAAAACACTTTCTATAGCCTTTGCCAGTGTTTTACCTTATGAGCAGGGTTCCAAATAACAGGGAGAAATCATTATCAAGAAGGCACAGCACCTAAATCCAACCTGGTATTGTATACATGTCCTGGAATTCCTGCAATTTTTTTGAACATTGCTATTTGTCTTATATAAAAATAAAATATGGCAGGAACTACTGAAATAAATTAAGAAAAATGTCGCATCATTACTTGAAGGTCAGCCAATACAGAAAGTTTCAAGAACTTTGCAAGTATCCTCAAGTGCAGTTGCAAGTCCATCAAACTGCCCACTGGACTAGACCAGACCAGTAGAAATCTGTCCTTTTGTCTGATTAGTTCAAATTTAAAGTAAAGTATGGAGGAGGAATTGTGATGATATGGGGGTGTTTTGCTGGTGACACTGTTGGTGATTTATTCAAAACCCAAGGCAGACTTAACCAGTATTCTGCAGTCACATGATGTCCCTTGTGGTTTGTCCATAGTGGGACTACAATATGTTTTTCAACTCTTTCAAGTTGGAAAACCATTTCAGGTGATTACCCGATAGAGCTGATTGAGAGAATGCTAGGAGTTTGCAAAGCAGTAATCAAAGCAAAAGGTGCCTGCTTTGAACAATATAAAACACATTTTGGTTTGTTTTACTCTTAACTGTACTTCATGAGTCTTTGTGTTCTTTCATAGTCTGGATGACCTCAGTATTAATTTACATTGTAGGGGAATAAAGAATATATGTATCTAGACATATTTGTATGTATGTATATATTTGTATGCATATATATAATTAGAAATGCAAATGAAAAGTCAAAGAAAGTTATAGCAAATTTATCATCATGATTGACTAGTATGTGACACATTCATGGGGGGTGAAAAGAAGCATGTCAAACTGGATGAGCGTGCCACACATTGACGGTTCAGTAGGGTGTATGGTCACCCAAGACTGCCAAATCACACTGACAGTGATGGGGCATGGCCAGGATCAGATTGTCCAGCAGTTCTTATCCCCTGCCATTCTTGATTCAGGGTAGTTTTCTGCTTAAGAAGTGTTGTGGGAATCATTGGGTCTGCACCAGCATAGGGTACAATAATAGGGTGCCAGACCTCATCTGACAGCAGTCAGCGATTTATTTCTGATGATGTGGCGCTTGATACGACCACCAATGCTGATTCCACTGCCTCGTTCACGCCAGATCAGGACACGATTATTGCGGGCTGCAAAGTGAACTGTAACTCATCAGAGAAGAGGACAGTTGACCACTCATCACGGGTCCAATTACGATACTCATTAGTCCACCTTGTACGGGTTCTATGGTGTCATAACAGAATGCATACCATTGGCATGCAGTGCAACAGGATGGAGCCGATCTTGATTCATATCTGCCGTCCTGTGGCAGAAAGAAACTGTCGCATTTTTGCTCCTGCTCATTCCTGACAATAAGGTCTCAAGTAGTGGTCATCTCTTGCTATTGTGGCAGATGGGCCATTTTGAAATATCCCTAATTTGTGAGCAGTATGAATAAGACTGCACAATAACTTGTTTACTTGTGTATTAGGACAGCTACAGCTCATGGAACTACATTTCTCAGTGTGAGCATGTCAATTTTGATGTTGTATGTTCTTTGTCCTCAGGCATAGAGAATCTTCCCTTTGAGCTTCAAAGGAATTTTCAGCTTATGCGAGACCTGGACCAGAGGACTGAAGGTGGAAAAAAATATAGTGAAAATAGTGTCAGCATGCCATCATTCATCAGCCATTGTTTTACTTGTAGACTTATGTGTTGTTTGTTTAGATCTGAAAGGCCAGATTGATTCACTTGCCCGTGAGTACACAGCGAATGCCCGTACTCTGTCCTCCGAGCAGAAACTATCACTCCTGAGGCAGATTCAGCAGTCTTATGGGAAGTGTAAAGAGTTCGGAGATGACAAGGTGCAGCTGGCGATGCAGACATATGAGATGGTTTGTTCAGTAAAAATAATTAAAATATATATGAATAACATCGGTTTGTAAAATCATGAATTTTACATTGCATGTTTATCAATGTTCTTATTATTATGTAGTTATAATTAGTCTTAAAACAAATCAAAGAAATCCCCCGGTAGTGTTCCTGCTGCCAGTCCATGACCATCTGACCCTTTTGGCCAGGTGCATTGTCCTTTAAACAGTTGCTGTGAAGGTATGAACTTAGTAAGCCACAATGCTTAGGTAAGCCCTAGTGTCCAAACGTCCTTCCACAGAGAAACCAACAAACATGTCAAAATAACTCTACCTCCACCAGCCTGTTGACTCCTGACAGGGAAAAACTCGTCAGTTCCTGCTGATTTTTGACCGATTTCTGACCCTCCCATCAGAATGTGCAGCAGAAGATCTGGATTCATCTGACCAGGCAATGACCAGTTGTTTTGAACATGCAGTTTTGTTTTCCTTAAACAGCAACGATACACAGACTTGTCATCTGCTGTTACATCCAAGCTAAGGAACCAATGTATGCTCAGGCATGTTAGTTGGAATACCAGCGCTGTATTTGGCTGCAATTTGCTTGACACTCTGCCACCACTTTGTCAAAATGGATTTGTTAGGAATTTAACATTCTAATGTGAATTGACAAACATGACCCACAGAAACCGTGCTCACTTAATTTTAGGTTGTACTCCGGTGACTGCTGATTTTCATACAAGGAAGTTCCAATTGTGAAAGGGCATATGTCGTTAATGAAGTAGCCATTCAAAATAGTTATCCAGACGTTTAGTTTGCCTGCTTTGCTTAAACTTAAGTAATAAACGTAAAATAATTGTGTGACGTGGTTTGTTGTCATTTAAGCCAAAATTTTATCGGTGAAGTGCAAATTTGTCTTTCCACCTATGTGCGTAAATACACTGCTCACAAAAATGAGGGAATCTTTTATTATGGGATATTTAATTTTTAAATGTCCCCTATTTTTTTTTTGTGAGCAGTATAGACTGATGTAAAATGATTACGGACTGTTTTTAAATGTTTGAGTTCAGAGGTACATTTAAATCTCTTCATGAGTTCTTAACTACTGAATGCTCATGATTTAGAAGCTGGTTCCACTTTATATTTAATGCTACAAATGTTTTAGCATTAAATTCCTTTTAATTTCTAAGCCATTATGTTTGCTTTGCTCTTAAGGTGGATAAGCACATCCGGAGGCTGGATACAGACCTTGCCCGCTTTGAGGCAGACCTCAAAGAAAAACAGATAGAAAGCACAGACTACGATTCTACCTCCAGTAAGGGAAACAAGAGTAAGCTTCTGTATGCATGTAGCTAACTTGGAGATTCAGCCTAACTATGTCTAGGTTTAACACATTAGTCTTGAACACTACTGTATGTAGGCATTAACCTTAATAATAATAAATGTAATAGTACTGTTACCATTTTGTCATCATTATTCATCGTTCATTTCCAGGTGACCTACGCGGGCCTAAAGAGAAAAAGGTGTCACGCACCAGGTCAAAGATCAAGAACTCGGATGATGACTGCAGTCCTAAGAGCAGCCAGAAAAAAGTCAAACTAATGCAAACGTGAGGGCCTTGGTTGTTAAAACATCAGAAAACTAAGGCTTTGTTTTAACAGGGTGTATAAAAACAGAAAGGTGGTTTTAATGTTATCGCTGCTTGACTTGCACACTCTGGTCTCATTCGACTTTTTCTTCAAATCTTCATGCAGCACTGAGTTCTCTTCTCCAGCTGTGAATTTTGGCAACGTTCACCCCTCAGATGTATTGGACATGCCAGTGGACCCTAATGAACCAACTTATTGCCTGTGCCACCAGGTCTCGTATGGAGAAATGATTGGCTGTGACAACACAGATGTGAGTTAATGATAACTTTTTTTAAAAAAATTTTTATTTTATTTTTACACAATTAATGAACTGTTGGCACCCTTGGTAAAGAAGAGTGGTTGAGAAATTTTGTTCTAATATCATAATCATATCAAAAATATTGTTTTAATGCAACCATGTCATAGTTGTTGGTATGTTGATTACTAGTTACTTGCATTTATTACAGCCTCACTTTGCCAGCCTAACACCTGAGTCTTCTCTTATAATGCTTGATGATATTGGAGATACAGAGCAAAGATCTGAGACACTCATCAATTCAAAATCTTTCCAGGTTCTAAAGTCTGAGTCCAAAATCCACTTTTGGAACTCTCCCCATTAGCCGATCCTACGTGTTTTCCTAGGATGCTTGATGTGATTTCAGAATACAAAGCAAGATGTATTGTCCCAAGATTTAGCTTTGCTCTAATTTTTGTGAACAGTGCATGTAGTGCTAGTGCTCACACTTGTCTTCAGTACTTTGTAATAATACCTGAGTGGATGTGCAACATGATTTCTTTAAATTTTTAAAATTTATTTTTTATTTACATTTACAGTATTTAACAGATGGCTTTATCCAGAGTGACTTTGAAAAGTGCTTTAAGACATCAGTAACGTAATCTATTTCTAATAATGAGGAATCTAAACAAGAATACACTTATGAAACTTTGTTTTTTTTAATTTTTTTATTTGTATTTTTTTTTAAGGGGACAAGAAAGGGTGGGGGATTGGTTAGGTGAGGTAAGTGCGGAATAAATGGGTCTTCAAATGGTGTTTGAAGATAGCCTGAGACCCAGATGTTCGAACACTGAGGGGAAGTTCATTCCATGACTTAGGAGCAAAATCTATGAAGATTCTAGATGCATACCTTTTTTGTCCCCTCAGAAAGGGGGGGCAGGCAAGCAGTGCTAGAAGATTGGAGTGTGCGGGGTGTGATAAGTGCTGCAAGGTAGGAGGGTGCATGCCCATATTTAGCTTTGTAAGCAAGCATCGGTGTAATAAATCTGATGCGAGCAGCTACAGGGAGCCAGTGGAGAGAGCAGAGCAGTGGTGTAGTGTGTGTGTAAACTTGGGAACATTGAACACAAGTATTGTAGCTGTATTCCCAGCTAAGAGAGAGTTGCAGTAGTCCGGTCTCAAGATGACAAGGGACTGAACCAGAATCTGCATTGCCTCTGTGGAAAGAAATGGATGGATCATTCTGATGTTGTAAAGAAGGAAACGACACAACTAAGAGACATTAGCAATGTGGGAAGAAAAGGACAGTTGGTTGTCTCTGCCAGGTTGCGTGCCAGGACAAAGGGGGATGATCTGAGCCTGAGAGATTTCTGGACAAAAAATTGTATACATCTATAAAACTGCCATATTGTATGCTTTTAACATGCAAAGCAATTCAGCCCAATTGATTTAAGATCTACAGCACCGTGCTTGCTACTACAGTACAAAACTGAGCTTGTGTTTTACTGTGACAGTCTTGCTACCCTGATTGCGCATGACGAAGCTGTGTTCGTTTGTCTTCCCAGTGCTCCATCGAATGGTTTCACTTTGCTTGTGTGGGCCTGACCACTAAGCCCAGGGGAAAATGGTGAGTTGTCATGTGTCCTAGAAATTGTACACCCAAGTCTTATGAAAGTGAGAAGGACGAGCAATGGTCTAGATGCTAAGATCTTATTTAAAACATCTTTCTTTTTCTTCTCTTCATAGGTACTGCCCAAGATGTACTCAGGAGCGGAAGAAAAAATGAACATTTTCAGTGATAAAGCATAATACAGAGACACAGGCAGAGAAAATGTAGAAAGAAAAGGAAATGAGTCACAGTGTCCCCAATCCCTCTGTAGACACTAATATAGGTCTGTACTCTGCTTAATCTGGTGCTTCTCTTCCTTTTATCTATCCTTACTTTCTTCTCTCTGTATGACAGAAAGAAGGAATGCTAGATGGATGAAAGGGCTGTTACAACTGTAGCTTAATTTATGTTTCCAGTAATGTTGTTTACCTTTGTTGTTGTGATTATATTTTGCTTTTTATGTATATTTTCTGTTTTTGGATAGTTATTGTATTGTTTGGATGCTTTTTATATGCATTACTTTGTACAGATGCGCAAACCCAGCAGTAGGCAAATCAGGGAGCATGACACTTAGTTCTTAAACATGGACGACCACCCTGTGTCCATCTACTAGATTTACTAAATGGTTTTAAGTCAAACACTGGCATGTTTGCTGGTAAGTTTCAATATACAAGTTTTCAGCTGACACATTCTCACTTTCATGTTCCATTCCTAGTGAATAATGTTCTCACTAATATAACATAATATAATAATATGCACACCCACATTGACATCATTACCTTGGATGATTAATATGGGGAAATGCTGAGTTTCATCTTGATTTACAGACAGACTGGTGCTTTTCTGTTTCGCCTTTTTCAGACAGTGAATTTAACTTTCAGGTCATAAAACCACATTTCAGGTTCATTCCACAACTGGCTGCTGTGACGAAAACGTCCTCTGGTGCTCAAAGTAGTTCACTACAGACTGTACTGAACTTCCTGCTAGGCTTTAATAGCATTAACATGAAAGAGAAGGTACTGGACAGTGTTACCCCAGCATGATATTACATTTGCTAACAACACTTGCAGGCCAGGCTCCTTTGCGTGTTTATTCCACTGTATTGTAAGCTATGATAACTTTTTTATTTTTTTTATTATTTTTTTTTTTTTAATGCTGTTTTTGGCCTGCAGACTGACATGATTTTGGCTTCCTTAAGAGGCATAAGGTCGGAGTTTGCATTGCAGAATTTGTCAAAGATTTCAAGGTGCTGATAAAACACGTACACAAACTCTGTATACAACCTGGCTTCAGATTTAATACATAAACATTTCTAATATGTCTGATACTTTTTCAGGCTGCTTTACTATCATAAGGTCTGATTTGGCACTACAGTAAAAGACTGATGCCTTAAGAAGTGCTCATGAAGTGTTTGTGAAATTGCTTTCCGTACTATGATGTTAGAGATGTTTGTATTAATGTAAAATACTGGTTTTAGTGTCTTCCATGTTGACCGAACAATGCCTGATGTTTGAATCAATGTGTGTGGTATTGAATATTTTGCTATTTATAATTCACTTGAATATACTGTATTATTCTGTAAGTCTGCCCAAATTTGTCCTAAACCGAAAATGTTTAGCATTATCTATTGCAAGTAGACAGGAAATGTGAATTAGGCTAACAACAATAAGTTTTATAGTGATTACTGGCGGGCCTGTTTTTTAAAGTGGACAATTTTCCTGAAAGCGGAGCAGAGTTGCAAAGTCTAGGAGCTATGAGTGATTGGACCTACTTGCCAAAACTAATAGTAAAGCAGAAAGAATAATGAAGAATAGTTATTGGTGAAAGACCTGGTATTCAGTTTATGTGGACTGGAAAGGAAGTGGTTCATATCCCACAGACGTGTTCAATAGCTGAACCTAAAATTCTCTTAATTATTCAAAGGATTAACAGATACCAGCTAATGGAAATGCATGATGCTCTTACAGATAATTCCATCAGTGATATTAGTTGGACAAATAATGGTTATGGTTACATTTCACACACACATTCCTGATTCAGATTCTCGCCTGTTAACCTAACACGTCATTGTAACATGGGAAGAAACTGAAGTACACAGTGTTAACCATTGTGGACACATGCAAAGTCCACACAGTCAAGAGTCTGATGTCAGAATCAAATCGGGGATCTCGTAGCTGAGGCAACGGTACTTACAGTTGCACCACATTACTGCCCATCAGAGTTTCACAGAAGTTCTAAAAGTAGAAAGAACCCCAAACTAAAAAAAAGGAAATGTATTTTACTTGAACATTTCATTTGTTAAGGAATTGTGTGAATGGCTGAAACACACAGTTAATTTGAATATGTAAAGAGAAGATTCAGACGTTTTCAGTCAGTGGCACTATCTACTTTCCAAGGCTTGTTGCTGTGACCATAGTTTTTGATTCTGCAGCATCTGGACCAGGTTGAATTGCAATCAATGATGGAATAATTCTGAATTATACTAGTTAAAATTTTATTAAACTAAGTTTACAGGTAACCATCAGAAAATTTGGGAATTTAACGGAATAGCAAAGAATCATTTTTGCAATCAGTTGATACTGGTATGTGATCCTATCTTAAGAAGCATGGAAGAGGTGCTTCCTATATGGAATATTTTTTTTTAATTAAAGGCAGGCTGAACCATGGTGTCAATCATGGCATTTTACACCAGCACACCATTTGGTGGTGCATAAGTCGATAGCTATTCGTTTTTAACAAGATGGCTACCAAAATAATCAATCCAATTGTAACTCCTGGTAAGCCATCCCTATTCCACAAACAAGCTCTGTGTTTAAATGAAACAGGAGAGGGCAGTATACACTAATGGGCCACAGTAGATGGCTGTCAATCTAGTGTGGTGGTGCTCCTGGTGCTCTTCGTTTGATTATGGCCTGGGATAAACCGTTTTCTTTTCTATTATGTAGAACAAAGATAGTGACTTATGTGTGCCACAAACTTGTTTTTTGTCCACTGATACAGCCCAGTTTGAGATCCAATGATTTTCTACATATACTGTATTAACCAAATTGTTGTGTTGCTGCAAAGTGTTTTATGCACTCACTGGGCAGCACGTGACACATGCAGTTGGCATGGTTTCCACAAATTTCCAGTGTTTTTACCCTGACCTAGGACACCCACTGTGTGGAGTTTGCATGTGTTCCCTATGTCTACATGGGGCTACTGCAAGTACTCCGGTTTACATCCAAAGACGTGTCTAAAGTTAACTTTCCCCTAATTGCCCCCCAGTTAAAGTGACGATACCATACAGATGTAACACTTCTTTCATGAATAGCCGTGGAGGCTGATACAAAGTTAAATAAACCAATATATAAATACGCATGCACTCATGTAAATGCCTGTATTGCCATTTACATGCGATATAAATTTTGCTCGTCTCCCATGTATTTAAGCCTTATGCTTGGAAGTCTGCTCTCAGTCAGTTACTACACTGCTCACAAAATGTAGATGCTTAAAAATGAATATGGATCTATTAATCTTATTATTTAGGAATTTGAAAAACAAACAAAAAGTCAAAGAAAGTTGTTTGATTCCTTAAATAAGATGCAAACTCGATTATCATGATTGAGTAGGGTGGTGAATAGAAGCATGTCAAACTGGATGAGAGTACCACACATTGACTGTTTAGTAGGGTGTATGGTCACCCAAGACTGCCAAAACACACTGACAGTGATGGAGCATGGACAGGAATTAAAACATGAACTGAAATACAGATGGAATGCTCCTGCTAATGTGTATATACTAGAGGTACCAGAGAGACATTTGAAAGCAAATGCACAATTCTGGAAAAATTGGATGTAGCACCCCTAATTAGGTCCCACATTTAACAAATTTAGTTTTAGCTGCAGATGTTGTTTTCATCAAAATGAACTACCCAGAATTTATGAATGACACCAAAAAGTAAAGAGAATAAAAAGGAAAGCTTTTTTTGCTCAAATGCAGCATCCTCTTAATACGGGCAGACATAAAACTCTAATTTCTTAAAGATTCATTCTTTAATCCTTTTCAAATGACCAGCCAAAACTTCAGCTCCATAGCACAATCACTCTGTTACAACTCTTAATGTTGTCCTCTCTACAGCACAGGTGACCTGCACCCATGAGAAGGAGATTGCCCTGCTTCTAATGCATAGTAGAAGACTGGATAATTGCCAGTACTTGTCACTGAGGAGCTAATCCCTGTTGATTCCTTCTGCCCATATACCAGAGAGTGCTCTGTGGCCGGTTAGGACTCTGGAATTCATGTAAGATTATTCCAATACACCATCTTTTTAAACAGGTTTAACATTAACATATTTATATTAGGCTTTGACTCTGACTGATTACCCTGCTAACTCAAGATTGATATATCTCTGAACAGCCACTAGATAGGAGAAGCTGTGGTGTATTCCCATGCCACTCACTGAGCAGAGCACACCAGTCTCTTGGTAGCCCAATTTTAAATAACAACACTGAAGGCCTGATCAATCTTTTGTTCCCTGTGATAGAACATGGTGGATAAAAACCCATGGTACCATTCTCAGATAGGTTTATGGGTGTCAAAGTAATGAGCTTTAGTTGAGTTCTGTGCCATCTGCCAAAGGACCTTGTTTTGGCTTTATTATGACCCTTAATCAATTTGCCATCCTCGTTGAAGTCCTGTGCATATAACTTCACACAATGTTTTACCTTCAGAAGGATGGACACTTTCACATATCTATTTCCATAAAAGCATTCAGATTTTGGTCAGTACAAGGTCAAGGAGAGAAAGACAAGTTATTTGGTGGCCCTTGTTCTAAGGTTATAAATAAAAATGAGTTTATAGAGACGAACATATGACATCCCTGACAATACCACAAATCACATTGTTATATGCTTGCAGAGAATGTGATTGTTCCTGGTGGGAACAAGTCTATCATGCTTTGTTTCCAAAATGGCATACGTAGTCGTGAAATCCTATACGTTCAGTGTTTTAACCAAATGAAAGTGAGATACATCTCATTACAGAAAACCTTTGAAAACAATTCCTAAAACTAATGGAAAATCAAACACATTGTAACTTATGACTGTATTCTAAAATGTAATCTGTATAAAAGGCACCTGCAATATTTCTAAAGAGGATGACTTCTATTGAATGACAATACAATAAACATCCATTCTTTTTAATGACTGATGTCTTAAAAATGATAAATTATAATATTTTTTTCTTTTAATTGCAAATATGACCATCAGCAGCCAATAAATGTGGCCACCTCAACAACCAATCAACGCTGCAGATCCACGAGCAGAGATGATTGTTTAATATGTCATTTTGTGTGCTGTGTAGACCAGAAAATGATAGATTCCTGTTCTTTAAATACAAGTACCCTCTTACGCCCAATTGTTAGCTAATTATCGTAGACAATTGACTGTTATTTCACTTTTAAATTAACTGCTAATCCTAGAGTGTTACATATTTTGCCACACGCAGATACAGTATCTAACACTGGATCATTTTTGGTTAAGAAATAAATGATTAATAATCAAATTTGTGTCTCATTTCGTTAACTGGATTCCGTTGAAATACACATAAATAGATAACATATAGGTACATATAGACAGGTAACATTTCTAAAGGGTTCACAATCTTTGACACATGTTTCTCAGTGACAGCAAGTAATACACGCAGGTAGACACGTGGCATTGCAGATTGCAGTTATGGCTTAGTAAATTATTACAGGTTTGTTCTATTTAGGCACTGTGACAAGAGGGCGTAAAAGTGTTTCCCTCACTGTCCTATAAAAAGGTTATGATGGGCTACTTTTGGGTAGTATTCCTCTTGGTTAGAGAATGCTGACTCCTAGACATGCCCCTACAATGCACTCAAAGACATTTTGATGCGTTGACAGACTTTAAGAGGGGACTGGACTAATCACTGGACTGACAGAAGCAGGATGTTATTTTCAGTGAATTGTTTAACATCTAGGCCGTTCTGACCTAGCTGTTAGGAGGTAAACAACTTCAGATAGACCACCAGTAGAGAGGATTGTTTGATCTGCCGACGAAAATTAGCGGCTACCACAGTTTTGTTTTTCACCATCCAGACACAGGTGGCACCTTCACTACACAGCCCTGTCACTGCCTGGACCATTTCCAGGCGCATAACAGATGGAAATGTGTCATCATTACAGGTCCTGCCATTGACGGCCAGCTACTATTCTCTTCACTTGCAGTGATGTCGTGAATGAAAAACCTGGAATGTTATGGATTGGAACCATATCGTCTTTAGTGTCAAATCCAGGTGAGCACTCCAACTGCTTGCCTGCTGGACAAGGAGCTACAGTGTCAGCTGCAACAACTATTAGCAAATGTGCACACAAATCAGACACAGCAGTGCTGTTGATGTTTTTACACTTTTCCGTGTGACTGCTGGACTGAAAATAGTCCATCCAGCTAAGATATCCAGTCACCAGCATCCTGTAGGCAGTGTCCTGTGAGCACTGATCAATTATTAGATGAATAAGTAACACAGACTAATTAAGTTGCTGTCTTCAAGTGGCAACTAAAGACTCTACTGAAAACGCAGAAAAAACAGGTCCTGGTTGGAAGGTCCTGGTTCTTCTACTAAGAATAATACAAATCACTTCTGTAAGACGCTCTGGATAAGGATGTCTGCTAAATTCTGTAATTGTAAATGTAATTGTAAACAAACTGTGCAACAACAGATGAGCTACAGACTTTCTCTGATTTTACGCCTACAAGTTGGAGCGATAATTTAGATGTCTAATGGAGTGCACAGTAAAAGTAGAGGGAAGATCTCTACTCCAACAGCCATTTACAGCTTGTATAGCAAATAAGCAGTGTAAATACATACATAAGTAACTTGTAATTTGTCAATACTGTAAATACATCTTAAAGAAAGTTATTTAACTACATTAATGCACACTGGTTTATAAATGCAGAAAAGCTGTCTTTTATGCAAAAAAAGTCCCTGACCACACTCCCTTTGCTGCCAACTTATGTCTAAATCAACATGCCATAGACACCCAGAGATTCACTTCTTCACACTGTTTAGTCTACTTTAAATTTAATTGACAAAGCTACATTTTAATGTAATTAAGGGGATGCCTGATAGCGATGTAGGCTGCAACACTTAATTACAGACTGCTGTAGTTTTCCTTCCACAACCCTTTGCATCATTACTTTCAGCCTTAACAAATTCACATGATAAATTATAAATATATATGTAGTGTCATCAAACTATTCTAAACAGACCTCGACACTCAAAAGAAAAAACAGAAGATAACTAATACAACAAAAAAGTGAAACCACACATAAATAAAATTACATTTTCAGTGGCTCTTGGTTGTAGCCTATAGCTGCAGCACTGTGGAAAGAAACTGTACGGCTTGACAGCTGTCTCTTTAGATTCCACCATCTGCAACCAACTACTCTTGCCGACAGTCAGGTCAACACACAGCTTCATTCATAGGCAACAAATTGAATACAGTCGATTCCGGTTACCACATCAAGACGCGATCGTTTTGGTCCTAATAACCGGCTGGTCCAATTAAACGAACATGCCCTATGTTACAAGACGGGACGTGCT
>JAUZSU010139362.1:0-15701 GCA_034780255.1 Parotocinclus maculicauda | reverse complement strand
GGTGTGAGGAGGTGTGAGGAGGTGTGAGGAGGTGTGAGGAGGTGTGAGGAGGTGTGAGGAGGTGTGAGGAGGTGTGAGGAGGTGTGAACACCTTGTGTTGTTATGCATGTGTGTACACCTTGTGTTGTTATACATGTGTGTAGTGCTGGCCAATTTGACCTCAAATTAACGTCATGATTGTCCATATGATATTAGAAAAACCTGGCCATTTTTCATCTATTTATACTTTATAAGGACCAACTCTATTTGTCCTAACTCTTTTTAAATTGCTTTAAATTGCTTTTTAAATTAAAAGAACTAACTTTTTTGAAACAAACAAAAGGAAAGAAAATTATGCTTGAGTCAAAAGACTTGACTTGCTGAGATTTAGGTTACTGACTTGGTTAGAGGTTTATGGTGGAGGTGTGGAAGCAACAAAATGAATGGCGAAATGACGAAAGTCCTCTTAAATACAGAGACAAGTGTGTGTGTGTTTTTGTGTGTGTTTGTTTGTGTGTTTTGTGTGTGTTTGTACTCGTATTCGTTCAGTCTGGTTGTTTCCATGCAGTCGAGGAGGAAATGAATGAACCATGGTTTGTTTGGGCTAGCTCTGTGCCTAATTTAATCCAGAATAGGCCACACATTTCCTGTCTTTCCCTCCTCTCTCCCCTCTTTTTCCTCTCATTTGTTTTTTTGTTCCTGTTTTGGTTTTCTTGGCATGCAGTTATTTTTTCTTATTTTGGTCTTTCATTCTATTTTCATTTTTTGTACTGGTTTAGAAAAGCAGAGGTCCTGCGTCTGTGTCAGAGAATACAAACACAGAAGCAAGTGTTCCCCAGACAGGACGGGGCTGGGTAGTAGTTGCTGTTGCTGCTTCGGGACGCGATTCCCTCACAAGCTTCCCTTCCCTCAGGCACACCAGACCTTGCTGGACATGTCTATTTTTCAAGTTTTTACTCTCCCTTTCTTTCTTACTCCTCTGTCACTCTGTTACAGCTTTCCTTTTTTGCTCTCTAATATAAATGTTTTTTGTTTCCATGCTTGTCTGTCTTTATGGTGTCTTGCTTTTCTTTCTGTCCTTCTTCTGTTTCTACCTATCTTTTTTTTTATTGGTCTTCCTAACTTCTCTTTATTTTCCCCCCTTTCTTTCTATGGTTCTTTTCCTTCTTTCTGTCCATCTTTCTTTCATTCTTCCTTTCTTTTCTGTCTGTCTTTTTTTCCATTTTCTTTTAGTATGTCGGTCCCGCTCCTGTTTACTCGTAGCTGTGCAGCAGTGTGTAACAGTAGGCTCAGGGTGAGGGTATAAAACTGTATTTGAGATGAGCATCATTAAGTGGTGCAGCTCTTTGTTTTCGGCTGCTTTGTAGGGAGGAGCCTTGTGGTTTGATTATGCAGGCCAGCGTGCTGGAAGCCGCCGCCCTTTTGCATGCAGCTGCTTAATAATCCCGACGCTCTCTTCCACAGACGGTCAGGCTGAGGAGGCTCACACCTGCTCTCAGGGGAGAGATTCATAGGGGTGTAAATAATTTTTTATCATGATGCCTTCTGTCTCTCTCTCTCACACACGCACACACACAAACACACACTCACACACTTACACACACTATTACATTTTAGTAATGTTGGTGCGTCTAGTAGCTGAGTAGCGCTGATGCGTGCACTGGGATGAAGATATTTATAATAGTTTGAGTGTTAGATGCTCTGGTATTGGTCAGTTCATCAGCAGACGGGCTTTTATTTCTCAAATCATGATGTATGCAAATCTTTTCACATTCTCCCTTTTCCCCCTCTCCTTCTCTTTTGTTATCCCCAGCTGTCGGGGAGGCTGGGAAAGGACTCTTCAGGGAAGAAAGGCCGAAGGTCAAATGGTGACGGACAGGAGGGCAAGACGCGACGGAAAAGAGGAGAATCTAAGGTTCATCTGCATGCTTTCTCAAATTCAGCGTTTGCAGCCCTTACATTTTTGAATGGTTAAACCTTTTGGACTGCTGATTATATCAAAGGTTTATGTGGCGTTATTACCACAAAGCTTTCCACAGCTTTAAATAAAATGCTTTCACTCAGCCATATGTCTATCAATTACTCCATTATAATACTCATGTAAGTTCTGGGTGACTTGGACAGCTTACATTATGATGTCATTCTTAAAGCTCATGTCAATTCAGTCAGTATTCAAAATTTTCGAGGATACTAACATACCTGGAAATGTCAGCTAGTATACTGTACACTCATCGATCACTTTATTAGGTACATCTCCTTGTTTTTACACTTACGGTCCATTTGATCAGTTCCACCATATAGACACACTTACCTAGTTTTATAATTACAGACTTTAGTCCATCTTTCTTAACATAATTTCTTTGTTCTCTACTCTGCTCTTTAATGGACAGGACCAGCACAGATCAGGCATTATTTGGGTGGTGGATCATTCTCAGCACTGCAGTGACACTGATGGTGTGTGTCCTGCTCTTACGAGTGGAACAGACACGGCAGTGCTGCTGAAATTTTAAAACAATATGTCCACTCACTGTGCACTTTATAAGACACATCTATCATATTGCTAAACACTGTAGATTTAAATTCACACACAGCTGTTGTACAGTTTGTGTTAGTCATCCTCAGTCTGGGATACTGCCTACTAGGGGTGTGCCAGATCGTATCGTACGGGATAATACCGGTATAATTTTTTAAACGATAAAAAACATCCATATCGTGGTATTCCGACATGTTTATCGCGTACGTCAATTACGTAACTCGGAGGCAGAGCAACAGATATGGTAAAAAGTGTTTCTGCGGTGGAGGAGTTTGTCCCAAAAAGGGGGGTGACTTTGGTAGAAATCATTTTGGCAAAAAATATTTGATGTACAACAAACCACAGTAATATGTAAACTATGTAGAAGGTTTCTAACAGCAAAAAATGGAAAACGCATCAAATCTGTTTCACCTCCTCAAACAGGAGCACGCAGCTGAATATGAGAAAAGTAAAAAAATGCCACGAGCTGAGATACTTTGAAGTATGAAATCTATTTTGTGGCAGTTGTATGTTATTAAAATATATTGTTAGCGCAAACGTACCCTAAAATATCGTGATATTATTTTAGGGCTGTATCGCCCACCCCTACTGCCTATAGGATGCTGGTGGCTGGGCATTTTTGGTTGATGGAATATTTTCAGTTCAACAGTGACATTGAGATGGTTTAAAACTCCAGCAGCACTAGAGCATCTGCTAACACTTTAACTGGAATTTTGATTAATGCCTTTTTTAGTCTATGATGCTGGATCCAGATGGAGGAACTGTATCTCCCAGCTCCAAACCGCACATCTGCGAGCACTGCAACGCAGCCTTTCGCAGCTCCTACCATCTCCGCAGACACGTTCTTATCCACACGGGTAAGTACACACTACATCAGATTTGAGACCAGTGGGTTCGATTGCTTGAATTTACTGACAACAGACTTGACACTGCTTCACACGCCCAAAACGATGGAATTACAACGCTTCTTCGACCAGCTTTTTAAACTTTAAATAGTTTGAGGTAACTCAATTTAATTCGATTTGAAGACTTTTATTTAATGCCATGTGCATTAATGCCATCACATGGCATCAAACTTGATGCATATAGGCATGTAGACTTGATCAAGATGACCTGTAGTTCAAGCTGAGCAACAGAATGGGAAAGAAAAGTGATTTGCGTGACTTTGAACATGGCATCGTTGTTCATGCTAAACTGGCTGGTATGAATATTTCAAAAAGTGCAGCTCGACTGGGGATTTCATACACAAGAGTATGGTCTGAAAAAGGAGAGGGGAAAAAGTGGCTTGATGGTGCCAGAGCTCAGTGTTGAATGGTCATACTGGTTCAAGCTGATAAAGTTAACTTATATAGCCACTTGTTAGAACCGAGGTATGCAGAAGAGCATCCCTGAATGCACAACAAGTAGAACCAATTAAGTAGATGGGCTACAGCAGCAGCCCAGAATGTTGTTTCTGTCAGCCAAGAACAGACAGCTAGGGCTACAATTGGTCAATAGAAAGTCGTTTGGTCTGATGAGTCTTGGTTTCTGATTCGACATGCGGATACTTGAGTCAGAATTTGTCATAAACAACATAAAAGCATGGATCCAGCCTGCCTTCTTACAGGTTCAGGCTGGTGGGGGTGTAATTTTATTGGATAAATCCTTAATACAGACTGAGCATAACGACTAGTTCATTGTAGTCAAATGGCCCCCAGAGTAACCAGATCTCTGTCTAGTAGAACACCTTTGGAATGTTATGGAATGGCCCTCAAATGTGCATCATATGTGTTAGTCTATTGTGTCAATGAACCGAAACCTCTGAGGAATATTTCCAGCACCTTGTTGTATTTATGCTATGAAGATTTAAGGCAGTTCTGGAGGGAAAAAAGGGTCCAACCTGGCACTAGCCAGGTGTACCTAATAAAGTGGACAAACAGTTTTCTATAACGTCCCTGTTGAACGAAGCAGTGCAGTTTATTTCATATCTTAATACTCTTTTAGGAGAAAAGACTGTATAATTGGTGTGTTGTATTAATATGATCATTTTGGTTCGTGTAGTTGCTTTTGGAAGGGGGGTGTTTGTGGTGACTGTGTTATTATACTGCTTACAAAAAGTATCTCCTAATAAACATTATCTTTATATATTATATAAAAATATATATATATATATTTTTGTGAGCAGTGTAGAAGAGTAACACATGCATTTGTGATGTGCTGCCACCGTTCTAGGTGAGAGGCCGTTCCGGTGTAGTCAGTGTAATATGAGCTTTATACAGAAATACCTCCTACAGAGACATGAGAAGATCCACAGCGGTAAGTGAATCCTCCACTCTACTCACTCTGCCTTAATACACTGTTCATCCACAGGCTAATATTGATCTGCTAATAACGATCCTATGTCGGGTGGATTCATTTACAGGTGAGAAGCCTTTTAGTTGTGACCAGTGCAACATGCGATTCATTCAGAAATACCACATGGAAAGACACAAAAGAACACACAGTGGAGAAAAGCCATACAAGTGTGACACATGCCAACAGGTAAACCTCAATCCCACACAGTGCTGCTTGTTTTACCAAACGTACCAAACTTCCAAAACGTCTGGTGTATAATCAAACGTGCTTTCTTAATCGCTTCTAGAGGCTCAGAGTATTTATTTCCCAGTTTGTGGCCCTCAAAAAAATATATATTCTTTTCACGTGTTTTACAATACAGGCATTGCCCCGTTTGTGTCCCTGAGCAAGGCTCCTAACCAACAATTGCTTGGATTGTAAGACTGTATTCATTTTAAGTCGCTCTGGATAAGGGACTCTGCTAAATGACAAATGTAAACAAGCACTTTACGCTCGACCGAACATTACTGTAATCTGTTTTTTATGCAACTGTAAATATAAAGGGTATTTTCACAAGAAATCTGTGCAAATGATACATAAATGCTAGATGAAAACACAAACGGAACGCTACCATCTACACAGCATCTCTAGTGCCACTGCAGTGTTTAATTATACAAAATAAAGTAATGTACTGTGACAACCCTGTATAGTGGAGAGCAGAAATCCATTGATTGACAGTATTACGACCAACATGAAAGATCAGCCAGGTGAGACAGACTTGATGATTACGTGTTTCCATGTTCCTTTTTTTCCCCGGGAAAAAGGACATTTTTAGTACATTTTCTTCCTATTTAGTAGTGTTTTAGAAACCGCTCTCTTAACCGATTTTTACAGAGAGCTAGGGTAGTGAATATTTTCTCACTCACAGATGACTCCACATATAACAAAGTAAGTACTGGTAGCCTAGTGGTTAAGGTACTGGACTTTGGACCAGAAGGTCCAAGGTTCAAATCCCACCTCCGCCAAGCTACCACAGTTGGGTCCCTGAGCAAGGCTCTTAACCCACAGTTGCTTAAATTGTAAGACTGTATGAATTGTAAGTCGCTCTGGATAAGAGCGTCTGCTAAATGCCGTAAATGTAAATGTAAGTAGCTCTGAGGTAGTCGTGGCAGGGAGCAAGCCAGGAGAGAAAAAAGATGTTGTCTGTTACGAGATTTAAGTATTACTCAGGAAAAATGTGAACCAGTTTGTGTAGTTATAGGCTAGAGAAAGTATAGAGGTCGTGGGGTGACAAACGTGGCACGTCTGCACTCTTTGTTCTTTAGAAATGGGTGCTGGAGCATCACAAACCTGACCAGGTAAAATAGTGTTACCTTTCTTTCATAAGGAAAGAAACATTCTTTAACAGTGCATCTGGAAGTTTACTGGGAGCGTTGGACTCTATCACACATGTCGTAACTCTCCAAAGCTAATTTTAGACACGTCAGACTATAGTAATGCTAACTTTTGCCGTTTCTCCAGTATTTCTCCAGGACGGACCGGTTGTTGAAACACAAGCGGACGTGTGGAGACACCATAAAGAAGGGGCCAGACGGGATGGAACTGGAGCTTGGCAGCGAGACTGACGGTGTACATGGCAGCTATGGAATATCTCAGGGAAATGTGGCCACCCCCGGACGCAAACGGGGCAAAGGCAAAACGGGCGAGGGTACCAAACGCAAGAGGGCCGCTGGACGCTCGCTCAGTCAGGAAACAGAGGATTATGGCCTCCATGACTTCAACACTGTGGACAACCATGGACTCTCTTTATCTTCAGGAGCTCAACCGGGGCCCAGCATGCACGACGAGACTGGCAGAGCACCTAAAATGGCTTTTAAGAAGGGTCAGAGGAAGGGACTGGAGAAGGATGATCAGTCCAAGCCTGTCAGCGCTGGGCTGACTGGCAGCACTGACTTGCCGGACATGAGCCTTCTCCATGGCACCAAGGAAGGCCAGAGTAACAGCAGCAGCAACTACGACGATGCCATGCAGTTTGTCAAGAAGCGCCGCTACTTGCACGCGGGAAGCAATGGTGGGTCTGGGGGGGTGTCCGCACCCAGTTATGATGTGGGCGTTAGCCATTTGCACTCTCAGCCTGTTGTCGTTCAGGGGGTTGTTTCCAGCGTGATGGATGGCGACGCCTCTTTAGGACTCCTCGACTCATCTCCCCTGGTCGACATCAAGCAGGATAAGTCCGGTATCCCGGACGAAGTCCTGCAAAGCCTCTTGGAACACTACGGCCACAAGCCTGACATGACTTTCGACCTATCCCATGTTGAATTGGAGCCCGGGACGGCCGATGGCGGCGACCCGCTAGGCACCGAGACGAATCCAGGGGGAGAGAAAGCGTCTATCATGTACGAGTACTCTCGCTTCCTCCTGCAGGCTCTGGAGAGGACGAGTCACAGCGGTGGCTTCATCTTTGGGCCCGCCTCTTCCTCATCTTCCTCCTCATCCTCCTCATCCAGCACCATAACCTCCTTTCCCACGTACGCCGCTCCACAAGTCGAGTTCTCCTTCGGCCTTCCGCCACCCTCCTCCTCCTCTTCCTCCTCCCCGACCTTCAGTTCCTCTGTGCCAAAGTCTCACTTCGGATTGGTGGGAAGCTCATCGCCTTCACAGGGCTTCCACCTGAGTGGCCTGGACAACGTGGTGCACTCGCAGTCCCAGCATTCCCAGCATTCCCAGCAGCCTCAGCAGCAGCAGCAACAGCTCACGCCTTCGCAGGAGCTCACAGAACAGCTAGAGAAACAGCACGCCTCCTCACCTCCTGCTCCTCCACACACTCCCAACCCCAACACCTACCAGCTGTCTGCACCGCCCACCAACCTCGGGGCCCAGAAAGACACGCAAGGATCCAAAGGCAGCTCCAACGGCTTCTCTTTGGTCCAGTCCAAGGGCTCGTACCAGATCGAGAACTTTGCGCAGGCGTTCGGAGGGCAGTTCAAAGGCAGACGCAGGCCGCTGGGCTTCGGTACAGACTCTGGAACGGACGTGGAGCAATTCTCAGGGTACAGCAGCCTCCTGGCCGACGTGAGCGATGCCAAAAGCCTGCAAAGCCAAAGCTACAACTGAAGCAGCTGCAGAGCTTCCGCCTTCACGTCTCCTACTTTTCTCTTTTTTTTTGCCCTCGTATCATCGTTATTATTATTGTTATTATTATTAATTATTTCGTTCTATTTTATTTTTATAATATTTTTTGGATTCCTAATGATCTCGATGCCATTTTTTTTTTAAATATGAAATTTCACCTGTCGGCTCGCGAAATGCAAAGTACGTGTTTCCATGTTCCTTTTTTCCCCGGAAAAAGGACATTTTTAGTACATTTTCTTCCTATTTAGTAGTGTTTTAGAAACTGCGCTCTCAACCGATAGACAATTTTTACAGAGAGCTAGGGTAGTGAATATTTTCTCCCTCGCAGATGACTCCACATATAACAAGGTAAGTAGCTCTGAGGTAGCCATGGCAGGGAGTAAGCCAGGGGAGAAAAAAGATGTTGTCTGTTACAAGATTTAAGTATTACTCAGGAAAAAAGTGTAAAGGTGTACAGGAGAATTTTATCAGAGGGGCAGCAATAACGCATTAAAGAGGTGGACACTTTGCAAATACAGAAGCTTTGCTGAATTTTTTTTTTTTGGACTGATATTTTTGTATTACTTTGTGAATGAGTGCAACGCGTGAGGATACTGCTGCCTGCTCTGTTACACTGACAACACTTTCCATTAGCTGTATAGAGATTATGGTACTTTTATGTCGATGTGAAATGCTCACATTCTCTTCAATAAGGGCCATATATATTTATAAGAATATCTATATGTGAAATACCATATGTAACCTTTGTGGGGAGTAAAGGGTGAAGCGAGGGCATGTCAAGAACAGGGGCTCAACCCAAATCTCCAGTCTTCCCAGTCATGCACTCTTAACTTCTTCTAAGAGTTCACAGCACTGGAGCCAACTCCAGCAGCACTGGTAGATTTGCAGAGGGTCTGCTTGGCTAAATTCCTATTGTCTTGGGTTCTAGCTTCAGTGATATTATACTGTTTTTTGTAGTTAGTTCAGTTAGTCTTTTGCACATACACTGATCAGCCAAAACATTAACCCTATTTGCAGATCGAATTATGGGTTTTTTTCTTCTTAAACAGCTCATGCTGATCTCTTCTTTATACTAGACATTAACGTGAACAGACGGTTTTCGTAGTTGATGTGTTGGCTGTGGAAAAACTACCAGAGTAAAGCCGAGAACGTATTTAACAGGGGACAAATCGTGGGCATGTCATGGGTGTGTGATGGAGCAAAGTTTCAGGTACTGATCTGTGGACCACATGGTGCTGGGTTCAGAAATCCATTGTTTTTCAAGCTTTTGCTTTTGGTTCCGTCTGCAGTCCACTTAACCTTCAATTGCTTGAAGTCTGAGATTATATCAGTTGCAAGTCTTTGTATGAGCGTCTGCTAAATGGCAAAATCTAAATGTCATGACCAGTCAAATGAGCTGTGTTGGTCCTCAAAAACAAGGCTTGTGGGTACTCAGCAGCAGCAGCAATTTGACACAGAACATCTACTTAAAGATGGCTTTAATGTTTTGGCTGATCGGTCTATCCAAAGTCCAGGAAATCCAAAAGAGTGTAGGAAAATTTTATGTAGGCACTCTGATGGTGCTGCAGCAGCTTCCACTGCGGCGTGGAATCCCAGCAGTGCCTTTCATCTGGGTTGCTCATCAGACAGGCCAGATTGGTGGCGTCTAAGGAAGGAAAGACCAGACATCAGTGCTTTTGTTTTGAACGGTCATGGAGATTTTCTGGTGGCTCACCCATTTAATGTTGATCATTAGTGATTGGCCTAAAACACTTAGTTGTCCAGATCCTTGTCCACTTTGAGCCGTCTTGTCGCCATTTTATTTGTAGCGATGAATTATGAGGCCAGAATGTGTGGGGAATCCTGAATTAAGTCTGAAGAATGTAATTTGGCTTCCAAATACATTACAATGCATGACATCATATCATGGAATTAAATTAAGCTGAAACGCTCCCGTTAATGTTCGTTATTCGCCTCTTTTGGCCTCGTAGACTTGACATGACGTAGACGTCCTGGAATGCGTGTCTGAACTTTGCTGAATCTGGAGTCAGGGGGTTTGGATTGAGCCAAAGCCTGCGAGAGCAAGCGCACTCTTGCCTTTCTCCCCTTTATGCGTTCTTTCCCTTGGCATGCAGCACCAAGGGCCAGCCAAGAGAGGGCGCCATGGGTTCACACCAGCTGTTAGGACTGTCCTTGACTCCTTCAGGCTGCCTTCTCTCTCGCTCTCTCTTTTGCTCTCTCTCTTTCTCTCTCTCTCCCTTTCTCGCTCTCTCGCTCTCTCTCCTTCCCTCCTCCCTGATCCCCCCTCTTCTTAATTCGTGTCCAGTCGAGCACTTTTTAAAAACATTTGTTCTTTCCAGGCTGACCATGCAGAGTGTAACTGACATGCTAGTTTTTAAAGAGTCACTGTTTGGATGTGGGGGAACGAAAGTGTGGGGTTAGCTTTAGTGACGCGTTGGGTGGGTCTTTTTTAGCGACATGACGAGGTCTTATGTTTTGATAGCATGGGGTTCTTTTGTGTGCGTGTGTGTCTTTCTTATATATATATATTATTTTTGTTATTGGATGTAGGACAGACCCTGGGTGGGAGGCTGGGTTTTCTTTTCTTTTCTGAGAAACGCCCCCTCTTAATAATAAAATGTATAAATGAAACGACCGGTTGTGCCACCTATTTCTGTGGTGGTGAGGTGATCCAAAAAGCATTACAGAACCTAAGCATGCAGGGCGAAGTCTTTAAATATGTTCATTTTTATATGATATAATTTATAAGTATTATTGTTTTCTAATGATCGGTTACCACGTTGTCTTCCGCCACTGCTGTTGGCTACTGTTTTTCTGTCTTTAAAGGAGGCATCGTTTTTGTTTGTCCCTTCGTTTCCTCAGTACTGATCTGAACTCTTTCAGATATCATAGGGAACAAGGAGCGACCACTAGAACCACTTGTCGTGTAGCAAACCTGGGTACTGTAACTACATGCTTAGAATGACGACAGCATGTCGAAGAGAAACTGTCACGACTGTTTGACTCTTTTTCCAATTTCCCCAGTGGTGTCGCCAATTTCCAGTAACAGCGGCATTCCTGTAGCCTTTCTTGCCTAAACGTTGAAGGCTAAATGCTTCAAAATACATTTTGGGCACTTGAAGCCGCTCTTTAGGCCACCGCCATTTTACACAGGTGATAACTTCCACCATAGTCTGTTGTGGGCTGTGAGCAGGACACTTACTCCAATACACCTGGCACCAAAGCAAATGCAATAATCCCTCGTGTTCTTCATTTTAAATGTGTGTTCAGGTAATTGATGGTTAAGGGCCTTACTCATGCACCCAGTGGCGTAACTTGGTATTGCCCAGTATTGAATCCGCAAATTCTATAGCTCCAGCTTCTAAACAAAATCTCATTCCCCAGTATTCTGACCCTGCTTTATCCAGCTGAGCCAAATATGCTATCTAACTCCCAAACTTGGAGGAGGCTTCAGTCTGATAGGGTGACGGGCGAATACTTTTATACTTTATGTCCCTTCAATGCAGCATCTGGCCGTTCAGACTAGATAAAAATGTTTACCAGGCGTGTAATGATCCGCTAACGCCAATTTAATTCATAATACTGAGTTCATGTTTGATTTTCTCAGGATTATTGATTTTACATTTGATAAAAGACACTTTTGAAACACGAACAATGCTGAACAAGGCAATTGCTAGCAAACAGAGAAGGTAATGACTAGAAACAGGTTTCAAATTGTAAATAAATTGCTTTGTTGGAATTTCCCCATATCTTATATAAGAAACTGAAAAAAATCACTTTTTTCCTGAGGAATAATAGTTCACAGGCATACAAAATTTTAACAAAAATAACCTTTTGTCTCTTCCAATTAAAGTAAATTAAGATTGAGAACAGCATATGCGGCTGTGGTAATGACAGCACCCTCTGGTGTTCAAAAATGCAATTGCATTAGATTCATCTTAAACAAGAACGCGTAATCTAACTCGAGGTTGTACATTTCGATGTGTCAGGACACCCCTATGGTTTACCTTAAAGCTAATTTGAGGCCAAAGCTGTTAAAAGCCACAGCATTGTTTCTGTGGAATTGACTGTTTCTCTTTAACCACTGATCACCTGAGTGAATCCTCATTGCTGATCAGTCCATATCTCATATCATGGAAGCAAAGATTGAGCAAAGACTGCAGGTGTGAATGTAGAACAGATCATTTGGCTTTAGGACAGTGTAACCTGGAGAGTCGTGACAGTCCTTGGGTTTTCTTCCACTTGTTCGAATAAGAGCCTAAAGGGCACTGAGATGGATTTTTGGTGTATTGGTAGAGATGTGAAAGTAGGGCTGCACATTGAACTGCATATTCATGGTCATGTTTTTTTTTCTTTTGTCTGCTAATCGTTTATATTATTTACTAAACGCAGCCTTGAGAGGCACCTTGTGTTGCTTTTAAAAAAAATGTTTACTGTATGCTGGTCTGAACAGTTCAACTGTATCATGTATTATTCAAGAAGGAATAATGAGGGGGAACGACCAGTTTAGATTTTACTCCAACTCGCCTGATTTAAAGTACAGACACTTCCTGATTCACGATGGGGTTACATTTAAACTTTGAATGATTCGTAAAGCGAAGAGCTTAATATATACTGTATGTATAAGGGAGTAGCTTACCTTAAACATGCTTAAAACACTTACAATTACTTAATTGGGCAAAATCATTAACACAAAGCTTATTTTATATTAAAGCATTGAATATCTTATGTAACTTATTTATTAATGTGTTGAAAGTGACAAACAAAAATTGAGTCTTGCTGCTCGGTCAGCTGGTTGCTGCCTCTATGCCCTGTATTTAAGAGAGCTGAATGTTCGTGTGTATTATCGGATTTCCATAGTGAAGTCAAAATCATAAACCGACTCAAAAACATGGAGCACCTATAGTTGAGCCGAGGCAATAAGTCCTCTACAAAATAAATCCACCTTTGGTTACATTTTTCTTTGGTTACATGCAATTTCTTGATAAGTCCCGGGGAGTCTGGCACATACCCAGGCATCAGTGTGCCCTGTAGGGGATGCCCATCCATCACAGGGTAGTAGAGGTTGCTTGTTTATAGCACCAGGAGATGATGGCCTGACTGGCCTTCAATCCGTCATAGTCTTAAGTCAGTTTGATCAAATTAATGCTAAAACTTAAAAAAAAAACATCAGTGTGATTATATTTCCTTATATTGTATTACATTAGGAACAATTTTGAAAAGCTATCAAAAACACTAATGGTACATCTGTAGATATGACCCCACTTTTGCAGATGGCAACTTCCTGTTTTATTGCCAACAAATTTAAAAACCCTTTTTGCAAAAAATGCGATTTTAAGTTATGTTAATATTAGTGCTGGCAACTGCATGCCATTGTATTTTGTGCTTGCATGTTGACACTAAGGAAATGTTTTTTTTTTCTTTGTAAAAAGATAACAGCTATAAAAGTAAGCAATATAAGCCTCAGCATAATGCATTTAGTACGTTTTCTTTTGTTCGTTGCAGTTCTAAAGGAAGGCTGCATCACTGATTACCAGAAGGATGTCTTTTACTGCACAATTAATTTATTACTTTTATTTCAAACAGTTATCGCTTACCAGGCATTTGTTAAACTACGCACTATAACATTTAGTACTGAACGTAAAAGACGGTGTTCAGCATCGTTCAGAAATTTTTTACAGCTAACAGCTGTATTTATTTTTTGCTGCTCACAAAAATTAAGATATTTCATTATGGGATATTTAAATTGGAAGTATGCCCTAATTTTTGTGAGCTGTACAGTAGGTAGAATGTAGGACATTGTGAGTAGGGATAATTTTGGATACAACCCATAAGAATGGGTGTTTCGTGGTCCAGCAGTGAAAATGTGAGAATTTGGGCATCTCTATTCAATATGCAACATATCAACTAATTTGTTGCCCAAATTAATGGAGTAATTTGGATAAATAATTTAGATTTCAATACTGAACAGAGTAATGCGAGAGCAATTTTAATGTGCAGCCCTACGATAACACTAGATGGAAACCAATGTAAAATGACTTTCTGAATCAGTTTGGACATTAACATTTGGAGGAAACCTGAGGGCTGGGTCTGTCAATTGTTTATGCAGCACTTCTTGTTATCTCAGGACTTGATGTGTTCAAGTGTGGCCGGCTTTCAAAGCAGAATTGACTAGTGTGTTAAGATTGGGTTGGATTGGATGAGATTGGATGTTTTACAACCTAGTCAATGGCGTCGTATGTTGTGAATGTGATTTCTGAACCCGTGCAGATCATAAATCATTCCACCATCATGACTTTGCAGGACATAACTAAATATAGTCTGCTCGGCTGGTCTGAGGATGTTTGGGTTTAGATCACTGGATTTGGATGAATTAATTAATTGCTGGTCTGGAAAATTAAGTTAGGTCCAAACTGGAAGACATAGCTTTTGGTTCGCCAAAGAGTCGAACCGATCAGAAGCAGCATATATTTGAGTTGTAGATTTGGACATACCAAGTAGAGAATCCAGGAAATAAACACAAGTCCAATCATTGAGACTTTCTATTAGCCATTTAGAATGACCTTGATGACTTGCCCCAAGACACCCTGGCTGATCAATAACACTAATACTTTGAGCTCGATTCAATTAATACAATATTAAGAAATAAAAAAAAAACATTTGGATTGAGATACTGCATAACTGCAAAGTCAATTTTTAAGGCAGGAACTGGTGGCTATTGGACAATCCTTAGTGTTACTGGATACCATGGGGTTGCTGTTGCTGCTTTTCAATTTTGGTCTTAAAGATACAGTCAGCTTGGCTTTCTGTGACCTGTTCAGTACAAGACATTTAGACCCTGGCTCGTCATGACTCCCTCATCAGAAGTGACACATCAGGCTTTTGCCGAAGAACCACAAGCTCCAAATCTGGTCCAGTTCTTTTCGAGCGTTGCGTCGTGATATCTCAGGTCTTGCGCGTAGGCGTTTTGTCACCTACCCAGTCTAATCTTTTAGATTTCAAGATCTAGTTAGAAAGTTTAGACGTTACAAGACGTTTAGACAGACATTCCACCTGGCTCACCACTCCACCAGCTTGGGCTGTTCTCACAAAGCATGCAGGCTGATTAGAGCGGCGTCCACGTTGTACCGTTTCCTTCTTAACGGCATTGTGTTCCAGCTGGTAACACCCATCGTTTGAAAGCACCACAAAGTCTACTTAATGTGACATTTCATCATGTTTTACCAAAACTATGTATTTCTATTGTTTACATCCAGTACAGTTTATAAGAACACTAAGAAGTTGCGTTAGCATGTTTTTTTGTTTGTTCTGCCCCCATTGTCACCACAATAAATCTGTAGCTGTTTGTCTTTATTTTATTACAGATTCTTGTGATCTGACCCACAGGGCTATAGCTGTCCATTTGAGTTTATTATTGATTAGGAAAATAAATAAAAATGCTGTTACCAGTGGGTGTGTCTTGATGTCTCATTCATTAGTAATTTTTCAGCATGATCTGGATTTTACACACACTTGCGAAAATTCTAGGTTTTAAATGGTTTATTACTCATTTACATGGTGGCTCGGTGGGTAGCACAGCTGCCTCAAGCAAGAAGGTCCAGGGTTCAATCCCAGGGTGGAGCAGCCTGGGTCCTTTCTGTGTGGAGTCTTCATGTCCTCCCCGTGTCTGCATGGGTTTACTCCGGGTACTCTGGTTTACTCCCACAGTCCAAAGACATGCGTGTTAAGTTAATTGGTGTATCTA
>JAUZSU010139351.1:0-15701 GCA_034780255.1 Parotocinclus maculicauda | reverse complement strand
ACATATATATTTGCATGAAATTTGACAGTAATTTATAGAATAAACCAAAAAACAAACACGCAGTGCCTACAAATAGTAAAATCAGATCAATTTTTGTAATGGTCACTTAATTTTTATCCAGAGCTGTATATAGAGTAAAGATAGCAGTGTTTGACTGCATTGTCCAAAAAGTCCCCAAACAAAGGCAGAAAGAATATAAAGTGCATGGGTGGAAGTGTGCAGGAGTGTTATGTATGGTGGCTCAAAGGGCCAGAGACCTTTGTTCACTGTCCTGACACCCACATTCATGTGTGAACAGTTTAACCAGAACTTTTTGACCAGTGGAGCATAAAATGCCTGGAGGTGAACACCACCTACCAGGTTTAAAGACCAACATAAGAAAAGCTCATGCTTGGGCCACATCGACCCTGCTGGTGAATAAATAACCTGGATGAGAGCTGTTCATCATCACCTATTGATGTATGTACATGCTGCAGGTTATGTGGGAACATGATTGGTCTGTGCATTCATCAATGCGATAAGGAATCGGTCCCATATAAGGCTGTATAAATCATTAGTCTGGCAAGGGCCGAAGCGTCGTGGTGCAGATAGTGATTATTGATGGCTTAATCCCACCCATGTATTCTCGCATTCATAGTGAGAATCTCAAAAACTCTTTATTATTGTCTTCCATCTGTACTATCACTATTAGGTCTATTTTCAAAAAGCCTTTCATTATATGTTTGCTACAATGTAATACAATCTGGAAAGGCTTTTAAGAAGAGTTGTGCCTTACTGTATGGATGCTGTTCATTGCACAAGTTAACCCTTCCAGGAATACAGGAGAGATAAACAATGAGAAAAAATGATTTCAAGAACAAAAAAAAATTGTAGTACATTAGTACATTTGTGATCTGGAGGTCCTTCTTAGACTCAAATCCTCCTCCATACTACTGCCCTGTACACCTGTGTATGTGTGTGTGTATTCTCTTGCTCTTCTTTTTCCGAATAAAGTGGATCAGAAAGCTTAAAAAAAAGCCCTAAGGGTAAATACTCTTCTCAAAAGTAAACAAGAGTTGCACTGACCTTGCCAGGAGAACACTACTGCTGACAACACTGCCTCTACCAGCAAGGGTCATGGTTATAAACCAAGAATTTTTTCTGCAAACTGCAACTTAAAAAAAAACTGCACCATGTATGTGTAATTAATGAATCTCCTGAACAAAAACAATTTGCAGTGTTTTAGCAAGGGCCCCCAAACAGGTTTTCTTCCAAAAGTCAAGATGATGATGAAATTGACTCAGGAGAGAAGAGAGGTGAAAAATTCCTCACCAGTTTATTTAAGGGCCGGATATGAGTCAGTTTAAAGGCATCTGTTTTTGGTTTAACACAGGGGTTAGAGGTTAGCAGTCCTTGGCTTGATGCGAGGTTGGTCAGTTCTTCAGACATACAAAGCGATAAGCTTCCAAATAGCTCAGTGACTCCCTTGTGGGCTCAAACATACACACACACACACGCACCCGCACACACACACATTTGCACACACAGACGCAGACACACAGCAAGGAGGTGCGACCCTGTGGGAATGGTGACTAGCCAGTCCATAGACCTATGACTTCTCCTCTGACCTTGCCTGTTATTGGATCCAAGGGTTAAGGCCACTTGAGATAGTTTGAACTAAAAAACGATACAAGAACCATTAACTGTTTTCAATAAGAAACTTCTAATGATATAAAGAATATCCCTCATGAATAATAATACATAATCCAGGACATCCATAATCCATCCAAGGTCCCAGTTTACATCTAGCTATTCCTAATTAATATATTATATATAACAACAAAAACAACAATAACAAAAATAAATAATAAAACAATAATGATATTATAAATAAATCAACAAATGAATAAATAAGAATTATTATTATAACAATAATAATATAATTATTATTATTACATAAGTAATAAATATTATTTATTCGTTTATAATATAATAATAATTTGTATTACATTATTAATAAATATATTGTTATTTATTCATTTGTTAATTTATTTATGATTAAACTGTTGCTATATAATTTTTAAATATTATAACAGTAATAGTATTATTATCAATAATAATAATTATAATAATAATAACTATAATAATATTAATTATTATTATAGTTGTTATTATTATCATTATTATTATTATAATAATAATAATAATTATTATTAATAATATTACTGTTATAATATTGAAACATTCTAATATTTTTACATTTATAATATTTAAAAATGATAAAAGATATTTTAAAATTATAATATTTAAAAATTATATAGAAACAATTATTTGTTTTATTTATTATTATTTTTAAATATAATTATTTATTTATTTGTTAATTTATTTATAATTATTTATAATATTATATTATTGTTTTATTATTATTATTATTACTATTATTCCTGTTTTTATTATTATTTTTATTATTATTATTATTATTATTATTATTATTATTATTATTATTATTATTATTATTATAACTGTTAATAGCATATTAATTGTTATTTATTTGTTTGTTGATTTATTAATAATTTTGTGATAACAGCTTTTAAAAAAATTCCTGAAACCACTGCACAATTATCAGTTTCTCTGGTTTTACATTTACATTTTTGTCATTTAGCAGACACCCTTATCCAGAGCGACTTACAATTAATACAGTCTTACAATCCAAGCAATTATGGGTTAAGGGCCTTGCTCAAGGACCCAACTGTGGCAGAGATGGGATTTGAACCCTGTACCTTCTGGTCCATAGTCCAGTACCTTAACCACCAGACCACCACAGTCCCAGTTTTACTGTTTGTAGGTACAATACAAAGTATTTTTAGAGCTTGATTATTAATACAAATAATAATACAAAAATGGTTATGTTCACTTTTAACAAAACGATTCAAATGTTATAGCTGGTGAAGTTCGGACATCAATCTCAACTTTCATATGTCTTTTTTCTCAATAAATAACATTTGGTTTAGGTGATTACCTAATCAATAGCTTATCAACTAGGAACAGATGAGTCTGTTTTAAAATTCATCACCTACTGGAATGGAATTGCTGCCATACATGTAAATGATTTTACAAAATGGACTGGTTTCAAATTTTTTTCCAGAGCTGTTTATACAAAGAATTAAATCAATGATCTCTGTATTAAGTTAAGAAATACAATATGAATTTGATGATTGCAGGTAGTAGGTGGTAGTAGTGGCAAAACATGTTATATATCCTCCGGAAGAAACAGAGACTGGGGTGTGTGCAGAACAAGTACAGAGAATGTAGACAGAGCTAGTGTTGTGTACTTCGGTGGTATTTGATATGCCAAAAAGACAGGGATTAAATGAAGCTGCTAAATTTGGGAGACTCTGACTGGCCAGCATAATCAACAAATCTAAATTATTTGGAAGAAGTGGCATTATGATAGATGCACACAAACTCTATCTGAGTTGTGCCACCAGTTAGGCCAAAAACGAAAACAAACAAATCACTTTTGGATTCCTTACCTGGCAGGACTGGTAATGTAAATAAGGTCATATCATGGATTAGTGTACCATAAAGGAGTGTACTGTATAAAGCACACAAGTATAATTTTAAGACTCATCCAGAGCCAGGAGTCAAAAACCCTTGAATAATATTGCAAAAGACGAGGGACAGGCCAAATCCCCAAACAGTGAATATTAATTTGATCTATCCAAGAAATCGATATCTGATTTCTAAACCTGATTGTAATCCTTGCAGGCATGTGTGTGTACGTGAAGGGCATTGGGGCGCATTTGTTTCCCCTGCAGTAAGAGGTCGGAGAGTGTGTGTCCTGTGGGTGGTGTTTGTCATTTTAAGAAATCTTGTTATATACTCGCTACTACTCACCACTGTGATAAGTCATTGTTATGGCGTTCCAACCTGGCAACCCTGTGATAAGGGAGCCATGTTCAATCACAGAGGTGGCTAATATTTCAAATGTCATATTGTTCGCCTCCAGCTGGACATAGTCATGTGCAAGCATCAACTCTCTCACACAATTGTACAGAACAGACTCTGATTTAGTGCTGTCTGTGTCTGATGAAGCTCTCTAGAGACACAGTCACAATTAACTACCTTCCAGTGTCACTGTCAGAGCTGGGAATGGTGGCACCTCTGTACAGCGGAATAAAACTCCTTAGCAAGGCATGTGTACTTGTATAGTAGTAAGGCACAAATGCTGTCAAATTGTCGGAAACAGAAAAGCTTACCCTATTTTAGGAAATCTAAAAAGAAAATGTAGTATCACAACCATCACACGATGTGCTAGCATTGGGCCAATAAGCTAGCTTATACTGCATTGATTTCAAACATAGACAAACACATCCCAGTCAGAAGCATGAGTGGCTAAGACAAGCAGATCATGTTTATACTGAGGATTCAGTATGTAGCAAATATGCTACCTTAAGTAATAAATTTCATGTGATGCAAATGAAACCAATTCATAATTCAGTACACAGTGATTCAGCAGTTCAGATTCACAATAACTCTCACCCAGTGAAGATCTCTGCTGTGTTTATTGCGTTTTTCCTAATTTTACAACTGTATTGCATTTATAGTGCAAATAAGTCCCAATGGTTCTTAATGGTTAGTAATAACAGCCAAGGAAATCCAGCCAGACTGAAAGGAAATCAGTAACTGAATCATCTTAGCTTTCAGGCTGCAGTTAGCATTAGCAGCTATGCCAAAACATTGGGTTGATCAATAGAGCAAGTGTTTTTCTTTAACTTTTCACTTTATTACTCATTAAATTACATGAGATTTTTCAACACTTAAATCATTAAATATGCTTTGGGTTAATGATTGTGGCCAACTGTAGCTTAATGTAAGTGTTAATATGTATTAGGCTTAGCTATAATACAGTATAGACTAAATTAGACCCATTGCTTCATGATACATTTAACTTATGATGGATTTGTCGAGACGTAACCCCACTGTAAATAAAGGGGCCCTTGGACAATATAACTCCATTAATACATATAATGCATTAAACAGTGTGGTTTCTTTTTGGGTCTGGAACAGATTAATTCAAATTACTATTTATTATTGTTTCTGTAAATTAACTCTGGTGAATTGCTCTTTTAGTGTGGTCCTTTTGCACAACTTTGAATACTGCCATCTGACCCTTGGTGCACATCAAACAAGCGGACCGAGACCTCAAGTCAAGCAAATTCTAGTTTGATTGATGTGTGAGCTCAGCATGAATCAAAGATGCCTAAATAAACACAGGGAGTGATGTTACAAGAAGTGATCCGTCATTTCACATAATGTATATAACTTTATATTTCAAACTATTGTAATTCTGGCTTTGTTACATTTACATCATTTAGCAGACGCCCTTATCCAGAGCAACTTATTAATGCATTCTCACAATCCAAGCAATTGTGGGTTAAGGGCCTTGCTCAGGGACCCAACTGTGGCAGCCCTAGTTCAAATCCTACCTAGTCCAACCTTACCCACTAGGCCACAGTGTTAAAAAACTGTACTTAATTCTTTCATTCCAAAGAAGGCATCATTCCAGGCATACCTGGCTCTTCACATCATAGGAGGCACGTTGCTGCTATAGTTCTGTTGTGTGCATAAAGGATTAATTAAATTGCATTAATTGTATTGTATTATGTAAATAATTCCCATGAGCCCATTTAGCACAACACACCACATTGTTGTTATGGAAATTTGGAAGGTTCAGTCACAAAACGTCATAAAAGCTGTCCAATAAGAACCCAACCTTATTCACATTAATTTAGTTTACATATCTGGTTTGATGGTAAGAATGTCAGTGTGAACACTGAACAAAACAAGAGTAGAATGTAGAAATGTAACATTTTCTTCTTTGGTTGGGACCAAGTGAACCAAACTACAAGTATAAATGCATCCTTAGAGTTCATATCAATCACACATTCAAATAACTTTGCTCAAAATCCTAATCTTCTAATGAAGATTTCTAACAGTGTCTCCCATCCTAGTGCTTTGAGTTAGTCAAAGCTCAGGTAATACTCTCGTTCCTGTTTATGCAGCTTTAGGAAGCGGTGGTTTAGCAGGTGCATGGCGCTGTAAGTACACTGAAATTCAACACTAAGAGGATTAAAGAAGGGATGATATCTTTTCAGTAAATAATATGTCATGAGGAGCGTGGCTGAACAAAAGGAGAGAGAAAAGAGACACCAAATAAAGCTTCCACTTTACAGGTTTACCACATTCTAATTATAGGATGAAAAAGTAAAAGTTTATATAAACAAAAGACAGGGGTGTTAAGTCTCTGGTCTGCTTAAGTACCAAGTAGATGTTAAATACATTTATAAATACATGATTTTAAAACTCTAATCCTCCGCCTCCAAATTCAGAGCAATCACTTCCATGCCTCATATCATGTCTCTGCTTGGTGGAAACAGTGCCTCATTTTAACTGGCAGGTTATGTATTATCACGACGCCGGATTCAGACGATGAAATCTGAGCTACGTCTTTTCATTATGCCATCTCCTGGACCATAAAAATGCTCTCACTAGCATTCTCTTGGGTCTGCCAAGTGGCAGAGGTTATCTTGCTCACTTCATGAACACCTGGACTCTTCTCTTGAAAGCCTGGCCTTGTCCATCACCTTGGCCCTCTCAATCCCCTCCAACCTCTCCCCCTTCTTTCCTCTTTAAGATCTCTTAATTCCTCCAAGAAGCTCTTCATGACTACCTGGGGTCCTTAGCTGCCCACTCATGGGGAGCGAAGTGCTGGATGTTTACACCTGCTAGGCTAAACTCAATACATGGGGGTGGTTTTAGGGCGGCACAGATAGCTCCGCCTTTCCTCCCCTCTCCCAAAGGGAACAATCAGCCTGTAGCAGGCCATCAATGTGCCTCCCAGCTGGGTGCCAGGCTCATTGAGTGGAGAGGCGCTTGAGCAAAGTGGAAGGCATGGAGGCTTGGGCGACTCCAGAGGGTGGAAAAGAACTGAGTTGGGCGTTTGCTTGATTCTAGCCAACAATCACGGTCATTCCAGAACTGGTGAAGTGGAGAGAAGGAGGTAGCGAGGACTACACTGATATGGGGAACTCCTGCTGTGAGCTATAAAGGGGTGTGAGGAAAAGAAAGTGTATTTACATACAACTTAGCTGGCAATCAGTTTGCTATTTAATGATAACAGGATCGCAAAACAAATGTTATACATGGCAAGACTGCTGTTACTACTCCCATTAGATTAAGTGATATAATAATTATAGGTAAGCTTATTTGCTCATTCGTCACGTCTTAATGGCTGGAAGGCTATCAGTAACCTCCTGAGGCTTGTCAAGAAACATTTAGTGTGGGACAAATGAAGGCAAGGTGGGCAGCCTTCCAAAACCCCAGTCAGCTGGGACATGTTTAGCTCAATCACACTCTAATTTAACCGGATGGGTTCATGCAGGATTGCAGTACAATGCAGACACCCTACCCAGAAGCTACTAAAACAGGACGAGGTGTTTTTAGTGGAATAGTGACAGAATCATGACTCACTCTCTCAGCCCTAGTGATGTCCCCCTACTAAAACCTTCATCTTACACACACACACACACACACACACACACACACACACACCTTGTGAACTATAAGCTGTTCTCTCTCCTCTGCTTTAAAACGGACTGACAGTGCTCTTTAATCCGCAGGGTTTCAAAGGTTCTGCCTTCCCTGAATACAAAATACACAGGTTTCTGAACTTTTGATCATGTTGAAGGGGGATAGAGGAGCAAAAAATCGAAGGCCTCTTGATGAAGTCTTCACATGATGGGTTCAGCTACAGTTCACACCAGGCCTTTGTGCTTTCGTTCAGCCAGAACTGTGATTTGTTACTTCCTCTAAAAGGCAGCAAAGTAACCATAATGCAACAAGTTATTCTAAAGCCCAACAACAAGTTTTCATTTTTGATTATTTTTAATCCATTCATGTTTATCTCTAACGGTGCATTAACATGGACTTAATAATTTACATTTACATTTACGGCATTTAGCAGACACCCTTATCCAGAGCGACTTACAACTTATACAATCTTACAATTTTTAAGCAATTGTGGGTTAAGGGCCTTGCTTAAGGACCCAACTGTGGCAGCTTGGTAGAGGTGGGATGCGAACCCAGGACCTTCAGATCCAGAGTCCTGTGCCTTAACCGCTAGGCTACCCCAGTCCCGAGTGTTATTGTGCATAAATGAAGTGTTTGTCCGTTTACGTGTGCAGAAGACTCAGTGTGTGTGATGGATCAGTCCTCTAGGGGCAGCATGAGAGAGTGGAGACACTTATTCATCAATTTCCTCCACTGCATGCATTATTCCAAAGGAGACCCCACACACACACACACACACACACACACAGTAGTGTAAGCGTGCATCCTTTTCCTTACCATTAAGCATTGTGTTCTTGTTGTGTTTATATAAGGGGGTGTATGCTGACGTGAGCTTGTGTTGTGTGTCCAGTCTCAGACAGCCGGGTGGTAACATGTGCAGCAGTCTGGAGGATGCCCCCGGAATGGGAATCAGGCAGCCACGAGTCCCCCGACGATTCGGCGCACAGCCCACAGGCCCTCCAGCTCCTCTGTCACCTTGACAACGCGGCCCACGGCAACATGGCCTGGTAAAGCACACGCTATCGATTTCAACCCCACAGAAGCTTTTCCTTCCTCACACTCCCTTCACTCTCCTCTCATTTACCTCTCCTGGATTTGGGCTGCTTCTCGTCACCTCGTTCATCTTTCTGCTTTCTCTGTTCTTTTTCTTTTCCTGTGAATGCATTCATTCTTTACCACCACCGTCCCACCCATCCTTATCCGTCTGCGTTTCTTTCTTTTAAATACAATACGAATAAAGAACCGATGAATAGGCTTTCTGGGTTGTTTAAAAAGCCGGATGCCCGACCTACATATTGCGAGGCTTAATCGCACGTGCTTTTGTTTTAGCGCCCCACACTGTGCCGTATGCTATAATTCACAGACGAAAAATGAAAAACTCCAGCCTTGGATTTTTTTTTACGTTTCCCGAATGCCAGTCTCTCACCATCTTCCACCGGAGACTTTCGTTTGATGGAGAATTTCCATTATCCTTCATAATAAAAGATGCCATTTGTTTCAAAGCCACTGAAAAACAATGAATTTAAATCACTTGTTTTCCACGTCAGTGTCAGAGCTTGCGTTTGGGTAGGGTTTAGTATGGGGTCTGCTTTGGGCTTTGAAAGCCTCATTCTCTCAGTAACAGTGCACTGCACACCAAATTGGTGCAATTAAGTACACAGGAGCACACACCTGTTCAAAAGACACCTGTTGTTGGCGTAGGTCCCATTGTTTTACATTAGGATTGCAGAAATGAAGTACAGAGTCGGTTTTAGTTTTGTCCAGTTCTACATATTTAGTGAGGAGAAGCCTTATTATTGTTCGGTGTTCTTACTTTGAAAAACTAGAAGGCTAAAAATAGGGCTGTAACCCAAAAAACAGCAGAGCACTGCTCCCTTAATATTACTGTGCTACATAGAAAGAGAAGTGCACTCTTAAGACTTGGTAGTAGCACTGGGGCACAAATTAAATGTAACACGTGCTCGTCATCAGTGTGCGTCAGCACCGATTTGGCTCGTAAACAAACACAGTTAAAGCTTGAACTGTGTTTAAAGCAGAATTGAATTGTGAATGAATGTCCATGAAAGCAGAAGGTTTTTCTGTTGCACTGAGTAATATTAGACCTGGCTGGTCACGGCAGATTCCGGTCACCGGCTGATCGATCGGTGCATCTCTAGACATTTACATTTATGTTATTTAGCTGACGCCCTTATCCAAAGCGACTAATTAATTCATTCTTACAATCCAAGCAATTGTGGGTTAAGGGCCTTGCTCAGGGACCCAACTGTGGCAGAGGTGAGATTTGAATCCTGGACCTTCTGGTCCATAATCCAGTACCGTAACCACTAGGCCACCACAGTAGACGATACTGATCCAGTAACTGCTAGCCAAGCCACTGCCGTACGCTTTCTGTGAATAGTTAAGAAAAAATTTAAGTGGTTCAATAAAATATACATTGCCCAAAACCAAAATTTAATTTGAACTAAGTCAAACTCTGATATCTAACCACAGTTAGTGTGCTGCTTCTCAAACTTGTATTACTGCGTTAACTGGTACAGGTTAAACCGTTTTTTATTTACCCACTGCCTTATGTTCTGTGAATATTAAATTTAAAGGGTATTTTTACACAATAAAGCTGCATGCAAATGATATGTAAATGTGTAGGAGATACCTGTTTAGCATTTGTTCTTTAAGCTCTGTTTGTTTACTATATGGGTTCATCTCCATTCTATGGCCCAGTTGGTGACCTTTTTGGGTCTTTCCTTGTGACATGTTTGTAATTAAGTGACCGTTCAATTTCAAGTCAAATTTATTTCTATAGGGTTTTTTTAAAAAGAGCATTGTTTCAAAGCAGCTTTACATATGTCTAAACCCAAATCCCTAAGTAAACTAGTAATGCCAGGGTGGCAGTGGCAAGGAAAACTCCCTTGGGAAGAAACTTTGGCAGGACCAAGACTCAAAAGGGGAGACTCTCTGTTAGGACAGACTAGATGTTATGTGTAAGAATTTAATTAAGTTACATAATTAATGTGTTTATAGTATTAGTTTAAATAAACAGCAGTTAAATAAGAATATATAGACTATAATTAATTAAATATTAGAATTTTATGAAGAATATACTAAAATATATGATATAAAACTATACTTTTATTATTCCATGCTCATTAGAAAAACGGGATAATGTGCCTGCGAAGACAATTTATCTGTTAGTATTTACTTAGTTTTACTATTTATACAAAATTTTTTATTTTAATCTTTAATCTAAGCCTCCCAAGGAGGTCGGGTCCCTTTTTGAGTTTTGGTCCTCCCAAGGTTTCTTCCTTACAACATTCAGAGAGTTTTTTTCCTTGCCACTGTCGCCCTAGGTTTGCTCAATTTCAGATTGGCCTTATAAGATAATATAATGTTGTAAAGCTGCTTTGAGACAATGCTCCATTGTAAAAAGTGATTCATAATAACGTTATCATTTAAGTTCTATGTTATTTAATGTTATATTTTTAAATGTGTGATAAAATAATATTTTATTAACATAGACCATCTATATGACCATCTATAATAATTGATAATAAATGCAAAGTAATTACATTCCCCCCATTATTTTGTTTTTTTATTTTTGGATGATAAAAAAAAAAAAAAGAAGAATTTTGTCTCAGACTCTTGGTCAAAGTCTTGGTCTCAGGTTTTGATCTTTTACGTGGCAGAATCATAGCACAGATGTAGTAACCATAAAGTATTTTACTTGTTCATAGTGGAATCATGATCAACTATAACCATGGTTACCACCATAATAAAATCACGATCCATTTCTAAAAGGCCTGTATATATTCCAATGACTTCATGCTGTCGTGCAAAACATCTAGAGCTGAAATTTTCTCTTCCAGCCATGGAGATGTTTTCATTAATGGTGTTTTTAAGGTAATGCCTGATTTTATTGGTGAGCTCAGCCATTATTAGGTATTAGCTCTGCATTGTGTGTGTGTGTGTGTTCAACGACCTCCTGTTGGAATAGATCGCAGGTCCGGGTGTTGGAGTCCTGGGGTGGAGATTGATGGTGGTTTTGTGTGCCCGCCTCTTACCTCTTGAGTGGTGAAATCTCAAGGGCAGGAGGTGCGTGTGCGTGTGCGTGTGTGTGTGTGTGTGTGTGTGTGTGTGTGTGTGTGTGTGTGAGCTTGTTTGTATGTATGCTCACACTTTGATGCAGTTCTACAGCCAGTGTGTGTGTCTGTGTTTAATGATGGGCTCACACTGTGACTGCCTGTTTGATATTGGATTTATTTTTCTTTTTTTTGAAGATGGATGGCCTTCCCGCTCTCTCCGGGGCAGTAACGCTCGATCTCGGTCTTGCCGAGCTAGCAGGAGCGTCCTTTCCGCAGTTTGAGCCTCCCTGCCCACTGCTGCAAGGCCGGCGTTTGGCCTTTCATGCACAGTCTTTGTTCTGGGATGCACAGAGTGGCTTCTATTTGAGCAAACGTATCAATTTAAAGGCATCTGCAGAGATCAGACAAAGCATCCGGGTCAGAACACCACCGCCGTGGTCTGCAGCCACATTTCTGTCTCATTTTGTAGCTCTAGCACACCTCGTAATCAATGGCCATCGAGTGCTCGGTGGCCTATCAGGCGCTGGCAGGGGGCCGGGAGGAATTTTCAGGGCCCGGATTGCCGCTGTGGTGTGAGACGCGACAATCACGAGTGCGATTTGCGCTCCAAGGAGCTGCTTCCAGATCAATGGGAGCCCGAGAAGGAGCGAATAGAAACGGCGTTATGTAGGTCAGTCAATACTGGCAATAACGATGGAATAATCTCTGTGGGAGATGCAGCCGGTCGATCCTCAAACACCTCCTATATGGTGTACGTTCAGCCTGCTCGTCGTGCCGCCGAGTGACCTTGAAAGACCTTTACTTTCATAGACTTATGTTTATGTATGAGTTACTGTACCTCTTTTAAAAGCAGGACAGAAGAGCTGACGTTTCCCGGCTAAAGATACTTTTTAGGATTCAGTAGCCAGAGTTAAACATGCCTTTCGCTTTAGGGTGCAATAATACAAGCCCCATATTTTAATACTAACTGGAAGATAGATCTGGTCATACGCTGGATGGGGCTCATCTGCATGCAAAGTGGATTAGACGTGAATAGTAAAGTAGGTTAAAACCAAAACGTGGATATATGCAGGCTTTTAAGGAAGCCCACGCCATTTACATATTCAAGCATGCAAAGCCTGTTTCCTTCAAGGACATAGTTTTGTGCATTTAACCATTAAGTTCATTTATGACTCTGGCATAATGAGCAGACATTAAAAAATATCCATCATTCCTCAAAAATGTAGTGGAATTATACCCAGAGTTGGTGACTTGGGTCCGAAGCAATTTCCAGTAAGATCCAGTACTTAACCTTCCGCCCTAATCTACTTTCTACTATTTTTCTGCATGACACACAGATCTGAGCTCAGCTCAAAGTGCCTTAAAATTTAATAAACTAAATGAAACGGGTACAGTTATGCTGGCCAGCTGAGTAACCCAACATTCCTATTGGAATAAAAACCACAATTTAATGAGCATCTGATCGTCTGTTTGCATTAACGACCGGGGTCTTAACAATTAAATAAACTAGATCTGCATTTTCTAAAGGAGCTATAATTGTGCTCGAAACACGTCCCAATACTTTTGGTCACTTATGTGCGAGGTATATGTATGCAAGTGTGCCTGTCGTGTGTTGTGGTTTTGTTGAGAGGTCTGTCGTGGATTTATCGTTTTCAGTTTTATACCCATTTGAACCTTAACATTCACACATTCATTTCTATGGAAAATGTTGCATTTTTTATATTTTAAAATGTATTAAAAATGATCAGTCTGATAAACACGGGCACTCGGTGGGCAGCACTGCTGTGTCACAGCAAGAAGGTCCCGAGTTCAATCCCAGGGTGGAGCGGCCTGGGTCCTTTCTGTGTGGAGTCTGGATGTCCTCCCTGTGTCTGCGTGGGTTTACTCTGGGTGCTCCGGTTTTCTTCCCCAGTCCCAAAAGACGTGCGTGTTAGGTTAATTGTTGTCCCTAAAGTGGTCCTTAGTGTGTGACTGTGTGTGTGTATGATTGGCTGTCCATCTAGGGTTGTTCCTGCCCTAGCGCCCAGAGTTGCCGGGTGGGCACCGGCTGGCCCGCAACCCCGTGTGGATTAAGTGGAAGATAATGAATGAATCTAATGGACTCTAAAAATACATAACACACCACACAGTGATTATCTACTCAGTGGTGTTTATTATTTATTAACTATATGTGTAAAAGAATAAAAAAAGAGATGATATACAGTGCCTTCAAAAACTGTTTAATTATAATATATACACATTATAAATAACACACTGACATTACTCTGTGTATTCTGTTCATTATTTTGGCTGTTAATATTTACTTAGTATTACTATTACTACTGTTACCACAAACTTATTTGGCTAAATAAATTAGCTTAATTTTTATGATTTACCGTCTAAGCCATCCAAGCAGATCGGGTCCCTTTCTGAGCCTTGGTCCTCCAAAGGTTTCTTCCTTATAGGGTTTAGAGAGTTTTTTTCTTGCCACTGTCACCCTAAGTTTGCTCAATTTGGGATTGGCCTTTTGAGATAATATAATATTGTAAAGCTGCTTTGAGACAATGCACCACTGTAAAAAGCGCTATAGAAATAAATCTGACTTATGTTGACTTGATTTAAATACTGTAAGTACTGTGATTATAAATAGATGTTTAAATTCACGGTAATGCATTTTTAATTCCATAAATATTATTTATGTCCTGTTTTTAAGGTTTTTTTACATTTTTTGCATGAATGTAAAGCAGATGGAACAGCTATTCGACAGTTAAGTAATTATGAGCGTGTTGAAAGAGTAACACGTAGTCCAAGTCCAAGTAAGACTTGTATCAGATGAAAACGGTGAAAAGTACGGCAGAGTTCAGTCTAGTGTGAAGAGCTAAAATGGATGCGAAGGCAAATGCAAAGGCAAATTAATTTATAGATCACCTTTCGTGAACCACGGCCATTCAAAATGCTCTGCAGATCAAAAACAATACAGAGAAACAATAGACTTAAAAGAGAATAAATGATTCGGAATAAAGGTAACAGATTCAAAATACATTTATAAGTGAACATAAACCAGTTTATATAGTCGTTAGAGTTTGGAGAGAAGTTTGTGGACAAACAAATGAGTACTACTTTTTTTTTTTTTACAAATAAGCAGCAAAAAGCCAGACACAAACACAAGTAACTTACACAAAAAGTCTCTAAACACATCAACTGAGTTGACTGTACAGTAGAGAGTTTTTGAGTGAATAATGGACTTCTCCTGCTCTTTAACTCCCAGGGTTTGAAGCAGGAGCTGCTGGAGCTGGGAACTGGAGCTCTAACCATTCTGAATGAATGAGTGAAAAATGCTTTAGTCAATACTCGCCATGTCTCACCTTAAATAACTACATAATACAGCCGGACCAAATCTGAAGTATCAGTGTGTCGTTTTTGTTTTGACGTAATTCTTTGTCCATAACTTTCCACCAAAATAGATGAGAAAATAAGGAGTGCATTACTCAGTGTTCGTCTCATCTCTTTTTAAAACACGACGCAATACAGAAGCATTAACTCGATTCTTTGTGCCTAAAACTTCACTCTGAATAACGCCCCATGTGAGGAAGTCTAGACTACACAAAATAAAAGGAAACCAAACGACTGTGGTGGACATTTTTTGATCTTAAATACATACCCGCGACTCTGGACAGCAGTAAAAAACCGCCCTCGTCTTGCTATTTTATTTATATCCTCCATAAATATGTTTTCAACTACCGCAATGTAAATTAGGCTGTGATGGAACTCCAGGTAAGACACACCCCAACCCCATGGCATCGTTGGACGTGAAGATCGTAGTTCAACCCTAAACCTTACGTGGTAATAAATACCCTGTCTGCAGGGAGGTTTTGTGTGTTTGTGCATTAAAAAGTAAGACGTCAGACTGATGTAGTGAATCAGAAATAAAAGGATGTCCTGGTGCTGCTGGTGCTGATGAGATCTCACTCTTGTCTTTCCGGCAGCGTGCTGTGGGAACCGATGGGTGACGGCAAACGCGTGATCTCTCTGGCT
>JAUZSU010139340.1:0-15701 GCA_034780255.1 Parotocinclus maculicauda | reverse complement strand
GTTTGGTCCGATTAAGCGTAATTTTGGTCAAAATAAGCGAATACAATTACACGTATATAATAGGATTTGTTTCGGTACTTTAGGATTTGGTCCGAATAAGCGACTGGTCCAATTAACAGGAATGGACTGTATATGCTGCTTAGATTTATTTTTTATATATTATTTTATATTTATAATTTTTTTTAAGACCTGTAACTAGTGTCCTTCTAGTTTTAATTCAATTACATTATGAATTTTCCTTAGGTACTCAGTCTTCGACTCATGCTGCCAGTGTTAAACCGGTGATGGAGGATTCCTTCAGTCCGTACAACCTCATCTCCAGTTCCCAATCTCCCGGCAGTCCCTTGGGTGCCCCAGAGAGCTGGGCTCCGGGCAAAAACGCCAACGACAAAATGGCCAACGGAACAAACGTTAACTGGCCTCCAGGTACTGAAACGCTTTAACTGATCCGGCTCGTGCTACGTGTGCAAAAGTATTAGGACACCACTAGATCAGATGTACTGTTGATTTAGAAACACTGTAATGACTATATATCTTATGTTGTCTTGATATTGTCTTTATTAGAATACAGCAAAAAATGCAAGAGTTTGTATTTTTAAAAATCCCCTTTCACTGGAGGAAAAGTGTTAAGCTTGGTCAGGATTGTTTTTGTTTTTTTAAGGGTAGCAGCCAAGGAAGCCTATTTTTTAAAAGAGAAACAATATGAAAAGGCTAAAATATACTAAAGCTCACAATGAAAGGGGTAAATAATTGACAAATTTAAGTTTGAAATCGAACGGTGGCTTAATACTTTTGCACATGACTATACATCCGTGGCATGTTAGGACAGAGTAACTAAACCTTAGTTTAATTTTTTTAACATAATTCGCTCTCGAGTTCTGATCTGCTTTTCCATTTGATCCTTTCAGAGTTTTGCCCAGGAGTTCCATGGAAAGGTCTGCAGAACATTGACCCTGAATCCGACCCTAACGTGACCCCAGGGAGCGTTTCCGGTTGCCCCACGATCAACACCAACATTCAGGACGTTAACCGCTACCTGCTGAGGGACCGGAGCGGAGGTGAGTGGGTTGGGCCGTAACCGATGGCGATCTGATTCAGAAATGTGAGACGTGTTGAACTCGTCCCTCCTCTCACAGGTAAGCTCTTGGATCTGAAGTCCACCTGGTCTGCAGCTCCCGTCTCCTACACTCAGGCCTCGCTCTCGAACGAAATGTGGAAGGTTCCGCCGGGCGGCCGAAGCTCCACGTCAGGCCCGCCACGCCCCCCTCCAGGCCTCACCAATAACAAACACAATAATAACTGGACGGGAGGAGGGCTGAGCCACAGCTGGAGCCGAGAATACTCCTCAGGTTTTAATCCGTTCTCTAGTCTCACCTGTTTTTATAAACCCTTCTCTCTTCGTTCCCTTCTTTTTCTTCCTATGCTTCCATTCTCGTTGCTTCTTCCCTCTTCCCTTTTCACCCCTTGTTTTCCAAAAATCATTGGTCAAGATCGTTAAAACGAAGTCATTTTCAAATAAGTTTTAAAGCTTCCTGGAGTAACGGGTTGCAAGTGCAAAGGAAAAGCAAAACACTTTCTATTTATAGCTGCTTATACTAACTGTAGCTCCTGATTTCCTGTCAGTTGCCACTTATAAAGAACATTTTTAGGACTTTTTAGATTTTATTTGCACTAGATTACAGTACTGTAGGTGTTAAAATGGAGGAAACTACATAAACAGAGCAGAGGGCTGCACTGAGCGAGAAATCTATTTTTTATTTTTTTATTTTTTTAAACAACTCTGTTTAAGATATACATATTCAACACAGTATACAAATATATAGCCTGAATATTTAACAATAGGCCAATGTGTAAAAAGGCAAAAAAAAAAAAAAGTCAACCAACCCATACAATCTTGTAAACAGGCATAGAGACGTAATAAAGACATTTAAATAATATGTAATAAATAGTAAGAAAGATGGAAATACTATACACACACACACACACCCACATACCCATATACAACCATAGATAAATTTAAGAAGAGGAAAAATAAATAAATAAATAAATAAAATAAAAAAAAAAAAATAAAAAAAAATTTACAATAAATAAATTAAATATTAATCATAATAATAATAATAAATAAAGTAACTAAATAAATAATAAAAATAACAAACAAAATAAAAGTTCCTCTTTCCTTGTATTGATTCCACATTGTCCTCGAAAAATTGAAAAGTGCTAAAAAATTAAGATTTATTTTCTTTTTTTCCCTCCTCAGTAGATTCTTAAGTAGAAACACCCGAGGAACAAACAATTAAAAAAAGTGTGTCTTTAAATAAAACCTTTAAAATGTTACCTTGCACGTTTGATATCCTTGTTTTTGTACGTCTGCGTATCGTTTTTTATCATCTACCCTCAGAACTGCCTTATTTTTTTTTCTTCTGTATGATGGTCGCTGCAGATTTGTCGGCTGCACATTCACATTCCCAAAGCTGTTTTATTTACATTTACATTAAGGGTGTTTAGCAGACACCCCTTATCCAGAGCGACTTACAGCTCATACAGACTTACAATCCAAGCAATGGTGGGTTAAGGGCCTTGCTCAGGGACCTAATTGTGCTTGTCAGAGGTGGGATTTGAACCCAGGACCATCAGGTCCAGAGTCCTTAACCACTAGGCTACCACAGTCACATTCGTTGTAGGATTCGGATCTGGTGACTGTACAGTTTGAGATCATTTGAGCTTTGTTTTTTTATGCTGGAAGACGATACACTGTGCTTATAAAGGGGTGCACATGGTCAGCAACAATACTCATGCAGGCTGTGGGGTTTAAACAATGCTCAGTCAGTATTAAGGGCTTCAAAACGTCCCGGGAAAATACTAATTAATAAATAAAGCTGATGAAGGGGGATTTTATTGAATTCTCTTTTTGTTTTCCTAACGTGTATGTGACTATCAGGAACTATTGCACAAATTAAACGCCTGTGACAGTTCAAAGACATTTTTAACATTTTGTTTTTTGTTTCATAAACAATATCAGTAAGTAAAATCAGCCTGCAGCAGCAGATCAGATGTCCCGAAAGACTTTGGATGAGTAAACATTTTCCGAAACGACAAACTCTGGCCGTGTGTAATTAAGGACGCTACACTTTGGCCTTCGCTCCCGAGCTGCTCGCTACGGACTGCCTGTTTCCCAGAACGGGTTCTGTTACGTAAAAACACAGGCTTTATTTTAGGGATTAAATAGAGGGACTATACGTTTCCCAAATCAGAAAAGGTTGGGACGGTGTGGAGACTGCAAATTACGAAAAAAGCACTGCTTGCAAAAACATGTGCAGTGTTTGTTTTGGCTCGTTAAGAAATGCAGGGACGTCTCGGTGTACTTTTCTGCATTAATGCCGCATCACAGAAGTGCAAATGACCTTTACCAAGGGTCCGGACCCGACCCCGGACCATGATAGAGCCTGGCTTTTGGACTTGTTCCTCATAACAGTCTGCATTTTACTTTTTTTTTAAATCTTTGCTCGAAAAAAGATATGTAATCCTGATTGGTCCATGGTGACGGTCCATTCTGGACGCCTTAAAGCCCAGAGAAGTGGGCGGAGCTTGTGGGCGTGGTTATAACACGAGGCTTGTTTTTTGTACAGTAATGTTTTAAGTGGTGTTTGTGAATGTAACTCTGTATTATAGAGCTTGATAAAGGTTGGATAAAAATCCCTTACCTATGTGCTCGTATTAGATATTAATGAACAACGGTCCTGAGGGAGTGCAGAGAGATCACCCCTCTTCATTTTAGGCTTTTTGGGATTGAAATTCCTCCAGATTCTGAATCGTTTAATGATATTACGCTCCATAGAGGTAGAAAGTAAAATAAAGGAACACTGTATGTATTAAAGATAAATGTGATATGTGATCATAATTAAATGTGTTTTTAAAGAGAGTGACTGTCGACACGACCAAAAGCTCAGCCTGAAGTAAGGAAAGCCCTGGCCCAGATGATCCGGCGCGACTGGTAAGTATTCGGGAGTTTACGGGAGGTCACCCACTTACGACGTGAACAGATCTGAAACACAGTGCTGAATCACGAGCTCGTGTGAAAATTCAACCACAGGATACACGGGAATTGTGAAAATGAGGAAGAGCTTCAGAATTTCTTGCATTTCTGCCAAAAACTGCTCTAAAACCTCATCACGCTTCACACCTAGAGTTCCAAAAATTGCGGTTGTTCATGAATTTATCGATGAAAAAGGTCCAATCAATGGAACGATCGATCGGGTGTGACCTGCTGTATTTAGTCTGACGTCTGTGTGGAAGCGTATCATGGTACAGACAGATCAGAGGAAGATCAGAGGCTGGAAAAGGTCATAAAAACATCTCTAAAGTGTTTGGACACCACCATTTTGCAGTCGGACAGATGGAAGATATTCAAACCATTGTTGGTTCATTAAAAAGCAGGGTATGTAACGGTTTCTGAGCTCGCAAAAGGAGGACAGGGTGACCTCTGTGCTCCTAAATATCTCTTTTAATACAAAAAAACAACAAAAAAACATTGGAGTTCAGGGGGACAAGTCGGAAAGTTATTGGAAAAACATTTTGTGGACGATGAGACCAAAACAGAATTGTGTCTGGAGAAAGATGAACCCTGCATTTCAGCATAATAACCTTATCCCATCTATGAAACATGGCGGTGGTAGTGTCTTGATTTGCTGTTTTGCTGCATCTGGGCCTCGACAGCGAATTATAAAGAAAAATTGGATGGAAACGTGGGCAAGAGAATACAGGTACTGTTTTATGGGACTGTGGGAGCCTAGCGGTTAAGGTACTGGACTCTGGACCTGATGGCTCTGGGTTCAAATCCCACCTCTGCCAAGCTGCCACAGTTGGGCCCTTAAGCAAGACCCTTAACCCAGCATTGCTTGAATGGAGACTGTATGAGTTGTAAGTCGCTCTGGATAAGGGCGTCAATGCTTTATGATGGCCCAAGTCAAAGTCCGGACCTCACACCCACAGAAAAGTGTAAACGTGTACCAACATGTCCTAAAATGAGGACATGATCAGGGGGAGCACAAAGGACTAGTTTGCACAGCTTTAGTCCTGGTTCACGTGACAGTTTTACAGTGAGAGGCACAATATCGCCCTCTGGAGTTCCACACAGCACTTAGGTCCAACTCGGTGCATTCAGGTATGTAGCTGCTACAAACCGAGTGATCCTGAATGTGCTGATCTACCCGGGGGTTTCCCACATAGCGCCATCTCTAGGGTTTGCAAAGAACGATCCCAAATTGGGAAAAATATCCAGAAGGGTGAAAATGCCTCGTTGATGCCAGGCATCTCTGAACAAACAACGCAACACGTCCGTCCTTGAAGCACACGGGCTACAGCAGCAGCTCACACCAGGTGCCCCCCCCCCCCCGACAACTTTGAGCACAGCCCTAGACGGGACGCCAATCCATCGTAGGGCACACGCACAGTCACACACTAAGGGCCTCTTTAGAGACACCAATGGACCCAATATGCACGTCTGTGGACTGTGGGAGGAAACCAGAGCACCTGGAGTACCCGGAGTAAACCCACGCTGACAAGGTGGGGACCCAGGCCGCTCCACTCTGGGATTGAACCCAAGACCTTCCGTTCTGCCCTTGTTGTAAACAACATGAAAAAAGAATGGATCCTTCCTGCCCTGTATTACCGGTTTTGGTTTAGTGATGTGGGGGCACTTTAGTGGCGCATTTTTGACCCTTTAATACCAACTGAGCATCGTTTAAACCACAGGGTTGACCTAAATATTGTTGCGGACCCCTTTATGAGCACGGTGGACCTGATAAAGTGTGTTACAGTCTATGTGAGTGAGGTTTTGAGTAGAAAGGCTGTACAGGAAGACGTTCCTCCAGCTGTTGAAACCACACGGTCCCTCCTCGTGCAGGAGGAGCATCGTTAGTGAAGTGAAGGTTCACACTCACAACTGTGATCAGTTACAGAAGAGAAGTTCCATTTCTCAACATGACTGATGTAAGCCGTGTTTCCCTGCAGCTTCTCTTGGTCGCTGCTCTGCTCTTTACAGGTACGCTGGATTTCTAACATCATTACCAAACTTTCCTTCACTTTAGATCTCTCTGGGATTTCGGACTGTTAGTTTCATGTTGGCTCTGCCTTACAGATGGTACAGATACAAAGTGGGGTTTTCAGACTTCCACTTTTGCATCTGATTTAATTACGTAAAGCATAATACACAGTACAAAATGTGTTAGTTAAATAGACTTGTTGCTACCATTGTATTTTCGTGTTAAATTATGTTACTATATATATTTACTGTATTTGCCCTTTATGTTATAATTAATGGTTAGTACTTTATTATGAAGTTAAAACTGAACATATAAATAACAAAAATAAGTAAACAGTGCTACAGTCTAATAATAATAATAATATTAATAATCATAAAACATTTATTATAACATATAAATCAAGTAATCGATTATTATTTACTTACAATAAAAAATATAAAAAAAAGTTTGATATTTAGGAAAAAAATTATGTGCTGTAATCTAATTTATTATTATTATTATTTATTATTATGACATGTTTATATTGATTTATTATTGTTATTATAATTATAATTATTATCATTATAATAATAATAATAATAATTATAATTCTTATTATCATCATTATCATTATTATCATTATTATTATTAATAATGATAATAATGATAATGATGATAATAATAATAATAATAAAACATTTATTATAACATATAAATCAAGTAATCGATTATTATTTATTTACAATGAAAAATATTAAAAAATGTAATCTAATAATCATAACATCAACATTTATTATTATTATTTTTTATTGTTATTATAACATGTTCACATTGGTTTATTATTGTTATTATTATTATCATTATTATCATTATTATTATTATTATTATTATTGTTGTTATTATAACATGTTCATATTATTTTATTATTGATATTAATATTATAATTAGTATAATAATAATGATGATAATAATAATTCTTACTATTATCATTATCATTATTATTATTATTTACCATTATAACATGTTCATATTAGTTTATTATTGTTATTATTATTATAATTATTATCATTATTATTATTATCATCATTATTATTATTAATTATAATAATAATAATGATGACAATAATAACAATGATAATAAAAAAAACATTTATTACAACATATAAATCAAGTAATCGAAATACCTGATAACAACAAATATATTTTTGTAATAATTTATTTTTTTACTATTATATTAACAATGATAATAAATTAAGTAATGGTCATTATTTAATTACAAATAATAATTGATTATTATTTACTTACAATGAAAAATACCAAAAAATTGTTAATATTGAAACTGAAAAATTCTGTGCTGTAATCTAATAATTATAACCCAAACATTTATTATTATTATTTATTATTATAACATATTCATATTGGTTTATTATTATTATTAATAATAAAAATAATAATAATAATAATAATAACAACAACAATAATAATAATAATAAATAGCAAATATAGCTTTTATGACATTCATTTATTTATATTATTTATGTATTCAATAAATAATTTTATTATAACTATAAAATAAATTAATCAGTGGTTATTACTTAATAATGAACTAAAAGCTGAATAATTAAATATAATTAAACATACAATAACATTTACTAACATTGACAAATATACTGTACAGTACTACATTCTAACAGTAACAATAATAACAATAATAACAATAACAATAAAACATTTACTATAACCCATAATTCAAAATAATTTTACTATAACTGATAACAATAATAATAATAAACTATATTTTTGGGTAATTTAAAGCTACGTGACAAATAATAAGCAATAAACAAATGGAAAATGGAAACGAGTCCAGAATCCATAATAAACCCATGCAAACACGGGAGAACATGCAAACTCCATAAAGAAAGGACCCAGACCGCACCACCTGGAATCAAGTCCAGGACCGTCTTGCTGTGAGACAACAACGCCACCCATTCAGCCACCGTGCCACCCATGCCAGGGCAGGCATCACACTGGTTATCTGTGGCTGAGGGAGAGAACGCTGGTCGGGACAAACAAGCTCACCTTTTGCACCCTTTTATAGCGTGTATGGATGTGCCCTATGTTCTCTAAAGAAACCTCATATAACATATAAACATAATATATAACTCAATTTCAATAATTAATTCCCTTATTTGATTAAAATTTGTAGTAGAATAAATACAATAAAAATATAATACTATATGCTACTACTAAGTGAGTAAGTAATAATAACTGTTATTATTATTATCATTATTATCACTTTTTATTATTATTATTATTATTATTATTATTATTATTATTACTATCACTGTTTATTATTATTATTATTATTATTATTATCACTGTTTATTATTATCACTTATTATTATTATTATTATTATTATTATTATCACTTATTATTATTATTATTATTATTATTATTATTATTATTACTTTTTATAATTATTATAATAATAATTATTATTATTACTATCACTGTTTATTATTATTATTATTATTATTATTATTATTATTATTTTTATTATTACTGTTTATCTGATCACTTTTTAAATTATTATTATTATTATTATTATCATTATTATTATTATTATTATTATTATTATTATTGTTTATTATTATTATTTTTTATTTATTTTTATTATTATTATTATTATTATTATTATTATTATTAGTAGTAGTAGTAGTATTATTATAACTTTTTATTATTATTATTATTATTATTATTATTATTATTACTATCACTGTTTATTATTATTATTATTATTATTGTTGTTGTTATTATTGGAATTATTATTATTATAATATATTTTTTTGTAATTATTTTTATTATTATTACTGTTTAGTATTTTTATTATCATTATTATTATTTAGATTTTTATTTTTAAAATGTTTTTACATTTTTTTGTTTATATTACATATTATTTTATTACTATTACTGTTAATATTATTATTATTACTATAACTTTTTTTGCAATTTTTTATTATTATTATTGTCTATTATTATTATTATTATTATTGTTTTTAATTGTTATTATTAGTAGTAGTAGTAGTATTATTAATATTATTATTATCACTGTTTATTAATACTATTATTATTATTATTATTAATATTATTACTATTATTATTATTGCTATTATAATTATTACAATTATTATTATTATAATTTTTATGATTATTATTATTATTACTGTTATTATTATTTTTTATTTTTAGTATTTTTTTAAATATTATTCTGTATATATTATAACACATATTGAAACAGTACAGTACAGTACAAACTATAAAATACATTTAATTGCTTTAACAGGGTAAATATCTTTCGGTTTTGCATTCCGTCTTTTCTAATACCTGCTGTAAAAATTGCAACAACAACAAAAAAAGTTCACTATACCATTTGGAGGTTAATTAGTTTCTTAACGGCTTATTACAACGGCACACAAAGTGCTGAGTGAATTAAAAACTGAAAGCTGCATTGTGGTGTGTGTGTGTGTGTGTGTGTGTGTGTAAAACCCCTCTGTGGTGTGGCATCCACAGGAAGTAGTGCCAAAGCAGATGAAGCGTTGCTTTCAGAAGGCCCTCTGAACCAGACGGAGGATCATGAAGGTCCACTCAACGTGTCCATCAAGCCCATCCTACAGCCCAAACAGAGCGCGCCTCAGATCGGAAATTACACTCTGAAGAGTCTGACGGGGCGAGTGTGTATTAGGGCCACGCTGGGTGTGGTTTATATGGTGAAACAGAACAAGGTAACGCTCCCAAACGTCTTAGCACTTTTTTCTCCTGTTGTCAGCAGCCAGTGACGCGAGGTGACACAGAGTCAGTTCACAGGACGCTTGGAAGCACACCGCAAACACAACACAACAAAACACAACACAACAAGGTTAGCAAACACACAACGGCTGCCGGGAACAAACTTACAAATCTAACATCATTCTGAAACTCCAGGTTGTTGTACAAAGAGGTGGCGCCCGCCAATTCTTAAACACACAATAACACAAAACAACACAAAAACATGCTTTTTTTAAAGCTACAGCCTCTCACTGATGGTTCAAACCTTCAGCCGCTTGGTCTTTTGCCCGCGTTCAGGTTCAGGTAAAACTTGGCATCAATTTGAAATAAAACCCATCCCTTATTTTTTTTGCAGAAGACTTTATTTTACAACATGGAGCGCAGATCCACAGAGGAGGGGGGATTCTGTTCTGAGAATCTGGCTGTTCTTAGCCTGACGTTCGACGGAGGCTGTCTGCAGTTCACCTTCACCAAGGTTCAGTTCAATTCAATTCTAATTTATTTCTATAGCGCTTTTTATAACGGATCATCGTCTCAAATCAGCTTTATAATCTTATATGATCTTAAAACCCCAATCCCAAATGGAGCAAGCTTAGGGCGACAGTGGCAAGGAAAAGCCCTGAAAGTAGAAGGAAGAAACCTTGGGAGGAACCAAGACTCAAAAAAGGGACCCGACCAACATGGGTGGCCTAGATGTTAATTAAATAATGACTTAATTATATTAAAGTAATAGTAAAATCAAGTCAATAATATAATTTAAATCAATAATAATATTTAAATTAAGTCAAGTCAAGTTAAATTTATTTCTATAGCGCTTTTTATAACGGATAAGCATCGTCTCAAAGCAGCTTTATAATCTTATATGATCTTAAAACCCCAATCCCAAATTGAGCAAACCTAGGGTGACAGTGGCAAGGAAAATCCCTGAAAGTAGACGGAAGAAACCTTGGGAGGAACCAAGACTCAAAAAGGGACCCGACCTTCATGTATCCAGCATCAGGACATCTTTATCTTTATGACATGGACTCCCGTCCATGTTTGTCCAGGTCCCAACCGGTCCTTAAAAAGGTCTGTATAATTTTGAGTCGAACAAATCCTATTTGAATATTTTGCATTGCGTTAAGACCTTTAACCCAGCACTGAAGGCAAAGGGTGTACCTAATAAAGTGGCCATTAAATCTGAGCCCTTCTTATAAATCGTGACTGGACTGATGACTTAAAGGAGAAGGCGTCCTGTTCTGGATTTAGGAGGGCTTTCAGCTCTGTAAGGCTCTGCTGCTTCTCAAAAGCTTTCGAACCGCTACGTTCATCAAAGCGCTTCAGCCTTCCAGTTTCCCTTTTCAGAGTCTCGTCGTTTCGCCGCCGAGTCTGGTACCTTTTTGGAATATTTAAGAGAAACGAGGCGGCCTGTGAGATCCCCTTTAGAGCGCGCCTCTCGCCCGTACACCCAGCAGCACCAGGAATTATTTTTCCCTCCGTCAGCACAGTCGTCGTCCCTCGACAGGCCTGGCCTTGACTCGGGTTTCTACTTCCTCCTGGCCTGCGGTTAAAGAGGAGGCTCGCGAAACCGGTCGCTAGACGCAGAACCACAGACAACGTTCCTTATCCGGAGCTCCGAATCTGTACCTCCGGGACCTCTGGAACAGGGGAGAGCTTTTCAGAAATGCCTTCCACGTCACGCTGGAGCAGCACCATAATTCCTTCTGGTTTCCATCCAACTCCAAAACCTCGAGCCTCCTAATTAGAACCGAGGCGCACACGGTACGACGGTCCTGTAAGGGCCGGACCGCTCGGCGTTGCTTGTAAACAAGTCGAACCGAGCGCTTGTAATTTTGACTCATGACAGAGCAAATGGAAAATGAAACGTCCCGAACGTCTAATCTTCAGGACGCAGGCTCTGTTTGTAAAGTTACCGTAAACACGCTGCTCTGTTTTTTTTGTTTTTTTTTTATCTTTCGGTGGTTCGGTATTAAAGTGTAAAGTTTAGACTTTCTCTGCTTTTAATTTGGCCGACCTGCTTTCAAGCTTTTTCACGTTTATTCATCCGGCAGACGCTCTTATCCAGATGAAATTAAACCCAGAACTGGAGATAATCGGTGAGCTTACATGCGCTAATTCAGTCTCGTTTGAGCCAATAAACTCGCAGACGGACGTGTCGTGAACTTTTACTATTAATTAATAGATAACGAAGTTCACTTCGTTGAGCGAGCTTTGCGTTTCAGGTTCCCGAAAGTGTTCGGTGGCCACATCGCGGCGTTTAATCCCAGGGTTGCCAGGTACCACGAGGAAAATAAGCAACAGGTCTGTGGAAAATAGCCTGAAGTCTAAAGATCTAAAAAGTGGTCGTAATCAATGAACGGGACGTCTGTGCGTCCCAGATCCAGGTCAGAGCGTCCTTCAGACGGGGTTTGACCTAATAGCTTGGACCATCAGATGTCCGAGTGTTAAGAAACGTCTCTGCTCTACTGGGGAAGTGAAATGTTTAGAGTCGAAGCCCTACAGGATTAGAACTCGATCCTGTTTTGGCTTGATTTATTTCTATCTGATCCGAACTTCATGAAGAATCTCTGAACAAACCCAAGACTAAAAGAGTTCTGTAGACCATTTTACCTAAGGTGTGTTCCACTGACCTTCTGCTGTAGCGAGCTAATCGAGTCCACACCCAATCAGAAGTGCCTGGCCGCCCGGCCGAGCCTCAAAGCAAACTTTATCCAAAGGTCAAACCCTGGCTGCTTATTTATACAAGATTTATAAAAGTGATTAAACAGTGCGCCAACTCGTTACCGGTGGAAACGAAGAGTGGAACGATACGCAAACGCTTAGTAGCGCTAAAGTCTGTGAATTAAATAATATCTAATAATAATAAATACCGTACTAAACAGTGCTGTATCTTATAACAATGTGTTCTGGTATAAATACTGCACTGTTTCCCAGATATCGATTATTTAAGATCACCACGTTGATTTTCTTTTTTGAACTATAGAAGATGGTAAAATCTTATCTCACTGTAGTGCTCTGTGCAGTGTGGTAATTAGTTTAACCCCCCCAAAAAGCTCAGCATTCAGTCTGCTCACGCTGACACTGCAGTGTTTCTGCTACATGGCAAAACTTTCCCAAACGGGAGATCTGGAGGATCAGAAATGTCCTCGTGCTCATAGGCCCGAGTGATACAACGATACCGATATGTATCACGATAGAAACGTTATCAACAGCAATAAGAAGGTTTTTTATCGAATATTCAACCGTTTTCCTTTAACGCTTTAAATGCAAACCATGAATATAGCAAGTTCAGATTTATGATCAAACCCCAAAAGTGCACCTGCCCTCACTCCTAAACGGCCCGGCCCCTCCCACCATAATGAAAGGTGCTCTTAGTGACACTAAAGCAGCCAAACATGTAACAGGAATAAACGATAGAAATAGAAAGTAGAAAAGTGTGTTCTACTGAGAGAGATTTTTCCTTATTTTAAGGACTTTTACACAAAATATGCAGCTTTTAAAATAGAAATATGGAGCTTCTTAAAAGAAATATGGAGCTTCTAAATAGAAATATGGAGCTTTTAAAATAGAAATATGGAGCTTTTAAAAGAGAAATATGCAGCTTCTAAAGAGAAATATGGAGCTTTTAAAATAGAAATATGGAGCTTTTAAAATAGAAATATGGAGCTTTTAAATCGAAATATGGAGCTTTTATATATTAATATGGAGCTTTTATATATTAATTTGGAGCTTTTAAAATAGAAATATCCAGCTTCTTAAAAGAAATAGGCAGCTTTTTAATAGAAATATCAAGCTTTTAAAAAGAAATATGGAGCTTTAAAATAGAAATATGGAGCTTTAAAATAGAAATATGGAGCTTTAAAATAGAAATATGCAGCTTTAAAATAGAAATATGCAGCTTTAAAATAGAAATATGGAGCTTTTAAATCGAAATATGGAGCTTTTATATAGAAATAGGCAGATTTAATATATTAATATGCAGCTTTTAAATCGAAATATGGAGCTTTTATATATTAATATGGCGCTTTTATATAGAAATAGGCAGGATTAATATATTAATATGGAGCTTTTAAATAGAAATATGCAGCTTTTAAATAGAAATCTGCAGCTTTTAAAAAGAAATCTGGAGCTTTTTAAAAGTTTGTCAGCGTGTTTGAGAGCCTTTTTGTTCTCTGTTCTTTCTTCACTTTATTCGGAGAGCTTGGACTCCGTAGAAAGAGATTAGTTATCAGTCTAATACTTCAGCCCTGCATCAGACAGTAAACTAAAACCTAATCTAATCTAATGGTGAAGTTATTTGTGATAAATGTTTCAATAATAACAGATTTGATGACATTTTGATGTTCAGTCGCTCTTCCTCAGGGGTGTAATTACATTTTTTAAGCTTATATTACAGTTTATTAGGTTTATTAAATCTTTTATTGTTTATAAAACATTTACACTGCAGACGTTTGATCAAATATTATTTACTCAGTACAGGAGTTTTAATGTTTATTTATTAGGTTTGAGGTTAGACCAGTTTTTAGTATTTTAGTTGCTGTGGATTAAGGAGAAAGCCTTCTTATTTATTTTTATTAACTCTTTTACGTCTGGTTTTTATTGTGTTAATTATTATTTATTATTATTATAGGTAGGGTTTAAATCCAGCCTTTTTCTCTGGCTGTATGTTTTTAGTAAATGATTACAAATGATTAATAATTATCGATATCGACTGACAGGAAATAATCAGAAAATATCAATTTTTCACCCCCGTCCTGCTTACAAAGGACCTCCCCTGTACCGGAAGGTTCCCAAACAAACCAGATCCCCTTATTGGGAGTGAATGGAAGTGTCAGTCCCGCTCACACACACTTATTCAGTCTACTTTACTCCTAGGTGTTTATTTGAGAGCTTGACCTTTGGGCTTATCATCATTCCAGCCCACATACGATCGTCCCTGTTGCCACATTTCTGAACATCTCCAGTGCAGATCTTAAGATAGTGTGCAGACGGGTTGGACTGGTTTATTTTCAGCCCTACGCTAAAGCTTTTACTACGCGGTTCCCTTCTGGAGCACGACACGTTACTCAACCTTCATAAAAACACGACCTTCTTAAAATAAAGGCATGTGAGAGACCAGAAACGAAGCTTAATCACGACGCATTTAGCTGAGAGGTGTTTTCTCATCATCTGCACACTTCTTCCAGTCTGGCCTTCTGTCTGACCCGGCCTACAGGAAGCACTTTATTTTGCACAGCAGGAAGAGGTAGCTCCTATTCATCACTCCTTATTGGCCTGAAGGCATATTGTTCCTCAGGAAGTACCCAGAGTGAGAGACATTTACGGAATTTAGCAAACGCCCTTATCCAGGGCGACTTAGAACGTATACAGTCCTACAATCCAAGCAGTCGTGGGTTAAGGGCCCTGCTCAGGGACCCAACTATGGCAGGTGGGATTTGAACCCAGGACCATCAGGTCCAGTACCTTAACCGCTACTGAGCAGGTCATAACATCACAGCAGGCCCTCTTCTTCTGTTACCCTAATAACCCAAATGTAAAAAACGTACGAGGTGGGCATAGCACGACCCGTGTGTGAGATTTCCATATCTGGCAACCCCAAACCAGATCGTTTTTTTATTAAGCAGTCGACGCAGACGTCGAAGTTTCTTCCTTGACGCTAGGAATGAACGTGAACGACGGCAGTCCGACTTTAATGTTAAACAAAAACTTTTGTGCCGTTATAGTGTTTTTTTCAATGGAACATTGTCTCAAAACGGCTTTGCAATACAGTCGAATCCGGTTAATGGGACCAAATCCTAAAGTACCGAAACAAATCCTATTATATACGTGTAATGTTATTCGCTTATTTGGACCAA
>JAUZSU010139329.1:0-15702 GCA_034780255.1 Parotocinclus maculicauda | reverse complement strand
ATACCAGAACTGTCCGTCAGGATCCACAGGGTCAATAAACACGGACGGGCTGCTATAGCCAAACCTTTGTCTAAAACCAGGTGTTTCAGTTTCATTGTCCAACCCCTGTATATATGAAGTAACATTTATCACTGAACAGCAATATTAAACCCACTACAAGAGTTTATTATCCAACAATTCTGAGAACAGGACATACTTGTAAGAAATTCAAGTATGGTCTCATATTTATCGGTGGAGGTGAAGTAATAGCCTATATTGCCCATACTCAACCAGCCAATTGAAAAGTTTTTCAAACAGTTTTAAAAATGCATATGATTAAAAAGGTCCACCAGATTTCTTCATACAATATAAATATAAGAATCTGGGATGCATAGCGACCTTGAGTTTTGTGAAAGGTGCTATATAAGTGTAATCTTTTTATTATTGTTGTTGTTGATTACCTTGTTCATCACCTCACTTGTAACCCTCTGTGATTATTTTTTTCCTGAAAGGTGATTTGGAGTCGTGCCCCTTTGAGGGGGTTGTGGGATGAGGAGGCAACTAGAAAAAGGCACTGCATTTTACTTTGTCACTGTTTTTGGTTGGATCCACATCATTTCTGGATTTTGTTTGTTCGTCTTCGTCATTAATACTGATTCTCTATGCATCATGTTCATGATATTTATTTACACGCATAACTTCGATTTGTCGTCTTTCCAGCTTTAATTGTAAAACCTTTTTCAGCTCCCTGTGTGGCTGTCCTTGGGTTTTGTAGTATTCTACATAATCATTTCTCTAGTGCATTATCCCCTTTCCTTCTGCATTTTGTGTTTCCCTGTGCAACAGCCATTAGTTGTATGATGTTTATATGCCTCTGTATTAGAGTTTGTGTATTTTCTCTTGCATTATGCTGTGTGTTATGTTTGGATTTCTCTGCTTGTGTGTGCATGGTTACACTTAGCAATCACCCGTACATGCTTGGGCGTGTGCGTGCATGTGTGTCAGTTTAGAATGTTGTTTGTTGGTCTTCAGTCTTTATCACTAGATCCTGGTGTTTAAATAAATCTATCACACTTGCACTTATGTCCGCCTCCATCTGCTCTCTGTCTTCACCTGAGTACAACCGTGACAAGAAAAATATTTGTGCTGACTTAAGAGAAGGCACTGAATCAGAACTAAAACAGGTTATTCATAAACGTTATGCCACACACTAAAGAATGTAAAAAACTAATCTGTGTGTCTGCAACTTATTGGCTTTTGTGCAGGACTGAGCAAGGACTACATTCCGCTGCAGAGAATTATTTATTTCTTCACATTTATTCATAACAATAAATGTATTTGTTAAACACTGATGCATTTCATTTATTTAATTAAATAACATCGCTGCCTCACAGCAAGAAGGTCTCGGGTTCAATCCCAGGGTGGAGCGGCCTGGTCCTTTCTGTGTGGTGTCTGTATGTCCTCCCCGTGTCTGTGTGGGTTTACTCCGGGTACACCAGTTTCCTCCCACAGTCCAAAGACATGTGTGTTAGGTTAATTGGTGTCTCTAAAGTGGCCCTTAGTGCGTGATAGTGTGTGTGTGTGTGCCCTACGATGGATTGGCGCCCCGTCTAGGGTTGTTCCTGCCCTTGCACCCTGAGTTGCTGGATGGACCCCGGCTGGCCCGTGTGGATTAAACGGAAGATAATGGATAGATGGATGGATGCATGGATGGATAAAGTGATTATCCACTTGAAGCTGTGCATTATACAGATTTTATCATGGTTACGGGGTTTTAAGCATGCCTCTGCACATCATACCTAATAGCACCATTATCTGTGATATAATACCACAGTCATACATGGCTTGTGGCTTTACTGAATTCTAAAATTGTATTTCTGAAATATATTGAATTAAACATATTGATCAAATATGTGTGAAATTGGCATAGTTTAAACTTATTTCCATGTGATACAGTAGTGTTTGTATAAGGCATCAAGACCTAATTAACCTGTTAGGCCTTAATCCAAGAATACAGTACACTGTTCCAGAGCTTATTAAAACCTGTGACACTTGAAGCCTATTACTGTTTTGTGCTTACACTCAACAACCATGAGCTCCTTTAAGTATCTGACTAAGGATCTGATAATAGAGATGAATGACCCTCAAAAAGCAGATGAATGCACTAAAAAGGCTATCCAAACATTTTCTGCTCGTCTTTTACACTGTGTGAAAGGCAGGACTCTCTGAAAGAGCAATGCAGTTCTGTTATAAAATGGCTTTTATATTGGCACGGTATGAAAAGCATTTTTTTAAAAGAAAATATCAAAACACTGCCAAGAAAGTTTGGCTAGAACAAAGCTAATGATGCGCCGGGTCACTGCTCAGAACATTGCTGATCTGACAGCATTAGCTATTCAAAGAAAACCTGTAATCTCTTCAAGTGAGCATCTACGTACACAACATAACTTTGTAAAAACCTATAAGAAATATGGCCTGTTTTAAAGCATGAATTGGTTCTATGATGCTTTGAGTTTGCATCACAGCCAGTAGAAACTGAAAATACAACACAGGTTGAAAAAGAATGAATTCTAATGAAAATAAACTGGAATTTGAGCAGCACGAGGGTTCGGTGGGTAGCACTGCTGCCTCACAGAAAAAAGGTCCCGGGTTCAATCCCAGGGTGGAGCGAATTGGGTCTTTTCTGTGTGGGATCTTCATGTCCTCCCCGTGTCTGTGTGGGTTTACTTCGGGTACTCTGGTTTCCTCCCACAGTCCAAAGACATGTGTGTTAAGTTAATTGGTGTCTCTAAAGTAGCCCTTAGTGTGTGTCTGTGTGCGCTACTGTGTGTGTGCCCTATAATGGATTCGTACCCTGGTTGGCCCATGACCCCGTGTTGATTAAGTGGAAGATAATGAATGGATGGATGGATGGATAAACTGGAATTCCTAGAAACCAGTATTCCAAAGTCAATAAATAAACTATTACAACAAAAGAAACCCTCAAGTACTTAAATTACTACAGTCTAATTATTTTGGAATGGCCTTCACATTCTGCATGTTTGAGATCATTGGGGAAATCTCACACATGCTGGCTATGTAAGAATGACAAAACATTTCATATACCATATATACAGTAGTGTTCATGTTATGAAATGCTTTTGGACTAGTCTCTCCCATCAGACTCCTTTTACTGAGAATATGCCTATTAAAAAGGCAACATCTGTAAGTTATCTGTAATACATATACAAAACACTTATCACACAAAAAGTCCAGGTTTAAATGTGAAAATAATGCTATGTTGAATGATGATTCGAAAACAATAAGTACATGTACATGAATTTAATAATCCGATAACTGCAGAAAATCAGTTTTTGCCAGTAATCTTATCAATGAGTTTACATGCACCTGGGTAATCAGACAACCGGAACGATCCAGGTTTACATGGCTCAGGCAATAATCTGTTTTCTCATTTGCAACAAGCCAATAATTTCATAGAATAATGTGACAAACTATAAACCTTAATATTATATAATCAGATTCATAATTTCATCAAGCACATACTGTGCTTTAGGATCTCGCCAAAAGTGTGCGGTAGCCGTTTTGCAGATGTTGCATTTGATTTCTGAAATATGTAAAAACCAAAACAAAAAAACAAAAAAATATGTTAAAAGTTATGTCTTTTACAATAAGCAGAACTGACAACCTTGTTTGTATCTGCTTTGGGTCTTTGTTTGAGTTCATGTGCAGACTGAAAAAAGCGACAGAAATTAGAGTAAGGGTATACATGCCCTGAGAAATCAGATTACTGAGGTAAATCCATTTTTCTTATCGAATTTCTTAATCTGATATTGAGGCCTTATCCTGATCTGAGGCATTAGAGTATGATGTTTACATGACCACCTGAATAATCAGATAACTGCAAAATCTAATAATGATCAGATTATTAATTGCATGACTTTAGTTTTTACCTGGGGACAGTCTACAGAATTAATTCGTCCAGTTTCTTATTCACTTAATCCACTTAACCACTTTTTCATAAGGTATAGGGGTTTGTGTTTTTATGAATTATTTTTCTTTTTTTTATGGAAATGCAACTATTTATGCCCTAGTTACCTAATCAAGTTAATGGAGCTGATCTTCTGATAGAGAAAATAGTAAATAAGGAGTGATGAAGTACTTAGTCAGCAGACTGGATACTGGCATATATGGAAGTAAAAGTGGTGCCTGCGAAAAGAAAATGCAGACAAAGTAGATGTAAATTTCAAACAAAGAAAGCCTAAATAAACAGTAAAAAAGGGAGGGGTGCAGAGTTTGCTGTAGTCATTACCTAAAAATCTACTAGATGTACTGGATGTCCTCAAAGTTTGACCAGCTGATATTTCATGATACAGCATGTGGATAAAAGCAAGGAATGTTCAGAAACAACTGCAACAACTGCCACCATAATTTCAGGCGATGCATGATGAGACAGTGAATCGAGGGGCAGTTATGCTACATTGTGATAAGAGAATGTAGATCAAAAAGGACAGATGGACAGAATGAAGAGGAGGAGCCAGATATGCATGTGACGTGACAGGCTTGTTGGCTTGAGGTGCGCTGTTCTGCTGAAGTTAATCCAGGCTGATTAAGGAAGAGAAAGCATGCACCTGTGCAAATGCAGTGGATAACATTGTAAATTGTAGAGGAAGGTCTCTTATGAAGAACAACCTTAAAACGGCAACCACAATTTAAAGACAATCCTGAGGACCATCTAAAACTAAAGCACCTAAAGTTTTCTTGTTATCTTAACTCTAACTGTAGTGATCATTATGAGTATAATGGCTCTTAATCGAATGAGCATCCCTTTAAAGCTTCAGTTTGGACTCATCAACCATGATAGCCAATACCTCACCGCTGAGACCTTCGGCTTCACGGTAAATGCATCTGCCCCAACTATGAAGAAGAAACAGCTTTGGACCATGGAGCACGTCGACCAGGAAGGTGTGGTGATTTTCCTTCGCAGCCACCTGGGTCGTTACCTCTCCACAGACAAAGATGGACAGTTGATTTGTGAAACTGAGGTACCAGACTCCAGCTGCCGTTTCCTGTTCCTGGCTCAGCCAGATGGCCGATGGGCGTTGCAGTCCGAGCCTTTTCAACGCTACTTAGGAGGCTCAGCAGATCGCCTCTCCTGCTTCGCCCAGACCATTGGAAAAGCTGAGTTGTGGGCCCTCCACTTGGCCCACCACCCCCAGGCTAGTGTGCTGAGTGTGTCCCGCAAACGCTACGCACGCCTGACTCCTGAAGGTGAAATCGCTTTCGACAGCGATGTCCCATGGGGTGTGGACTCCCTTATCACCCTGTTCTTTAAGGAGGGGAAATATGGCCTGAAGACTTGTGACAACCGCTTCCTCAGCAACAGTGGCAAGCTGGTGGATGAGTACGGGACTAGCACAGCTTTCACACTGGTCCTTAGGTCTAGTAAGCTGGCTTTCAAAGATCATGAGGGCAAGTATCTCACCCCAACGGGTATATCAGGCATCTTGAAGTCTGGTCGAAATACAAAGCCAGGCAAAGATGAGCTTTTTGAACTGGAGGAGAGCTGTCCACAAGTGATATTCCAGGGAGCCAACAAAAGATATGTGTCCATCCGTCAAGGTAAACTCCAAAATGTTTCTTTTGCCAGATTTGTATTTTAAGTGCTCTAACCCAAAGTCAAGAAAAAACAAGACAATTAAAAAATAAAGACAATTGATCTTAGAAACAGAATTCAGCACAGCTTATTGTGTTGTAGAACAGCTGGCCATTACTGATAAACTGTTTCAAGACCAGACAATTTTTGTGTGTGTGTTTCTCTATAGAATAACAATGAAACAATATAATTTGTACAAGGTGCATAAGGAACTGTACATGAAACAAGGTCTCAAGATCCTCAGTCATAGTTTATCCAGTGTCCAAGGCATTCTACCTTATCACTTTAAACACAAGTACCTTGCAATTACTCTCTTGACTTTTGAAGGGTTAAGGAAAAGCATTATTAAAAGTATATATAAATATGGTTTAATGCAAAATGTTGATCAAATTTCTATGAAAAAGTAACATTTGAGCAGTGAGTTCAAATGAGCACAGGGACCTAAGCAAAGTTTGTGTTATTTGCATAAGGTAACCAAAATACAAAGGGACCAGACAACGTAATCGTTATAACTATATTAAATGAGTGATATCTACATTTACAATGCCATTAATGCAAGCAGACACCTGATATAACCTTACAAGCAATCAGTTATGTGTTTAGTGCATTGCTCATGGACCCAATAGTAGCAGGGGGCTAAGGTGGGATTTAAACTCTGAACTCGTTCCATTGTCCAGTACCCTACCCACTAGACAACCATAGCAACCATTTATATATTCTTCTGCTATTTCTGACCATTTCAAAACCCTGATACTAACAGCTTAATGTTTAGATGTTATGTTTATAAGCAATAGAAATTAGAAATATGTAACAATAAAGCTTGCACAGCCGTTAACATGAATGCTCACACAATAACATAAATGAGCATTTTAGCAAATCTATGTAAAATCATCAGTCCTCAAATAATACTTCTAGGAATAGATAGGCAAATATAGAATTGTATAGAATTATAGAATTGGTGGTGTGGTTTGATTCCAAATGTCACAAACGGTGTGGGAACGCGGAGGCAAACGCGGCATGCGGGAGATACCAGATTTATTGTAACTTAATAAACAGAACGTAAAACAGAACTAAAACATAACGAGACGACAGACGGGTAGAATCAAAAGCTGGATGTGATAGACGTGTGTCACCTGCTCCAAACACAAAACAAAGTCCAAATCATAAAGTGTAACAAAGAAAACTTCACACTGCATGAACGTGGGGGAAGCTTATAAGTAGTCCTGGCTGATTCAGGACAGGTGTGTACAATCAAGGTACGTCTGTGAAGTCACCAGGCATAACACCAAAGGTGTACAAAAAAACATTTTTTAAGTGTGCTGTGTACTGCTAATGATAATGTAGCTTAGCTAGCTAGGTAACAATCATGCTCAAAAAAGGCACATGCTTACCCAGTGTTAAATGTTGATTTAGTTATAGTCAGTCTCTTGACTAAAATGTAATTTAGTTCTTATGGGTTGTAGATTTAGGATGCTATAAAAATACTGAAACATTTTACAGCTACTGTAACAGTCCCACTGTGGAACTATTTTATTTGCATTATGTTTTATAGAGGATTATTTTATTTGCATCTCAGATTAATAGGTCATTTCTCTATTCCGTAACATCAACACTACAGGACAGCAGTGATGTCTTTTAGTTCACAGATCAGCAAAAAAAGATCTTTAGCTCATAAAAAATCACTTTAGCATTAACATGCCTGTTAGCATCACTTGCTTAAAGACGTCGTTTCACGTTGCACACAGAGCAAATCTGTGAGACTTAATTACTAATTGACTGTGACTGTGACTGTGGTTAAGGTACTGGACTCTGGACCAGAAGGTCCAGGGTTCAAATCCCACCTCTGCCTCAGTTGGGTCCTTGAGCAAGACCTTTAACCCACAATTGCTTGAATTGTAAAACTGTATAAGTTGTAAGTCACTCTGGATAAGGACGTCTGCTGAAAATGTCAAATGTAAATGTACTAATTGGGTCGTCCCACCTTTCCACATAAAAGGTGCTTTTTGCACTTTTGTCCCAAAGTGCTTTTTGCCTCCACAGTGTTAAGGGCAGCCTTAATTTTGTTGACAAATGATTCTCGTCACATTTTTTCGTCAACAAAATTAACACTACCTTTAACACTGAGGAGGCAAAAAGCATTTTGGGATGTAATGATTATAGGCGGTTGGTATTTTTAGACATAACATTCTGTTGTTGTTTTGTAAACCACAAACTGTAAAACAGGCTGTGTGATGAATCATAAGTGTTAGGAGCACAGGCAGAAATTTAATTGCTTTTCTACGGGTCTGTCTGTAGACCTTTTCACACAGGTCTGCAGTTTTACTTTGCACTAAGAGAAATTATTGGGCGGCATCTATTATATTGCTGTAAATAACAGCAAAGGGACAATGGGAAAGATATACAAACAGGATTTTCTCAGGGCCACTTTGTAACGCCGACTGTGTGAGATAATGGAATGTCATTTTTTACAGGATGTGAGGCTTGATGGTTAAATGATCCCAAAAATGTATGCAGCTTCATGTCCTGCACACCCAATGCAAATAGTAGCCGTTTAAAATTAAAGCATGCTTTAAGTAGTACCACATAAGAAAGCCTGCTGCAACCTAAACTGTCAACAATTGAATGGTGGCTCAGTGGTTAAAGTTTGGGGTAGTTAGTTTTAAGCTTGTGAGCTTGAGTCCTGTTTCTACCACTGTAGGGTTGAAATGCTTAGCTCAGTTAGCAGTTGCTCTGGCTAAGGGAGTTTGTTTAATGCTGTGAATGTGTGACAATCACTTCAGTCCTACTGGAATCCCAAATGCTATTGCATTGTGAAACGCTTCGATCTTTATTTATAATAGTTCTCTATAAATTAGGGGCAAAAGTATGGTAGATACTTATATATATTTTTAGAAGATTACACCGGTTAATGAAACAGCTTGATATCTTTGCATGTCTTTTGAACACAATCAAAGCATTTTATTAGCACCTGTTGTGTAATACACAGCGATGCTGTGGGTTGTGAGACAGATATACTATTAACTCTCTTGTTTTGTTTCATACAATTTTGGTCGCTTTGCTTTGGGCTTTTGGCATAAGGCTTCATGTTTCATTGAGTTTTAGGGAATTGGCACAATTGGGCAGATGTAAAAGTGGATTATGATACACTGATAATACAGTCGATTCCGGTTAATAGGACCACCGGTTAATGGGACCAGCCGCTTATTCAAACAAAATCCTAAAGTACCGAATCAGGCTATTCCTACAAGAAATCGAACACTACAACAGATCAAATTTATATGCAACATGTTATAAACGTTACTCATATTACAGTACTCAGTTTATTTTTATATTGCTTGTAGAAAGGCATCTAATTTGCGTTGCAAAAAGGGATTTTTGGCATCAAGTAAATGAACAGGCAGGGTAAAGGGGTTAATGTGCTGGATTATGGTAGCAACAGGCTTACAGGAAAGGTTGGCAGTCATGTGATGCAATGTGGTTTTACATAAAGAGTCTCCAGCTCTACCTGCAAAGGGCTACTGTCACTGATTTTCACACCATCCATATGTGATACTAATTGAGTATTTGAATACTTGGTTAAACAGGTAAAAATCCTTCTGGGTTGCAATGAAAACATGCACCAATTGTGCACAGCTAAACACAGGGAAAAATACACTTCTCACAAAAATGAGGGGATATTTGAAAATGAATATTAAGCAATGAAAAACAAAGTGTTTCATTTTATTTCATTAAACAAGATAATCAGAAAAGAAAATTGAAATCTTGAAATTGAAGGTTGTTTGATAACACAAATGAGATGCAAACCTAATTATCAGGATTGAGTAGCAAGTGATAAATTTATGGGGTGAACAGAAGAATGTCAAACTGGACGAGAGTGCCCCCACATTGACTGTTCAGTATGGTGTACTGTATGGTCACCCAAGACTGCTAAAACACCCTGACCGTGATGGGGCATGAACAGGATCAGATTGTCAGCCCATATATTACCTTGCCTGATACGTACAGTGTAGCACAGCAGTTGTAACAGCACAGCCTATGGTGCCGAAAGTTGTATTAAACAAAAAGTTTTATTAAACACGTGTGGAGGAAACATGTGCAGCATTTGGCTGGTGCTACACTCCTTATAAGAGCACAGGCGATGATGATCAGCAGTTCTTACCACTCAGGTGAATTACATTCGTGGGATCTGCACTCTGCAGCGTAAAAACGGTTTTCCATGCATTTATGTGTCAGTGTGTGAGAGATATTATGTAAATAAATGTGTGAAGAACACTACTTAATCTTATTACTGGTTATTTAGTACCTGACAGTATTCCATATAGCGTTGCTAAGGAGAGTATTTTATTCTATAAATATACAAAATAATGTGTAATTTTATAGAATGTACTGTGGACTTTAATCAACACATTCTTTATTGAATGGTGGAGCAAAATTATTTATTATAATTTAATCTATAACCTTATTCCAGGTGTCAGCATCTTAGCCAATCAAGACGATGAAACAGACTTTGAGACGTTTCAGATTGAAGTTGACCAGCAAACTAAGAAGTACATGTTCAGAAGCAGTTCGGGGTATTACTGGGAACTCGTCACTCACGGAGGCCTCCAAACTACAGCCAAAGAAATGTAAGGCAAAGTTTCTCACTGTTATTTGGTTTGCAGAGCCTCCCAGTTCATATAATTAAGTGAGAGTAAATAGTGGTAACCAAGAGTAACCATCACCATTATGTGCATATAATCAAAGTATGTTTAAGATGATAATACATTGCCTTTTCACTCATCCGCAGTGGGCCCAACACAATGTTTGAAATTGAATGGCTTGGGCCCGGAGTCGCTTTGAAGGCTAGCAATGGGAAATATGTCTGTACCAAGAAAAATGGACAGCTCGCTGCAGTCAGTGATACCATGGGTGAGTATATACAGCTGGCACAACAGAAAATGCTGCTGGTATGCTGTAAAGTCTGGGACTGTCTATTGTGGGCAGATTGGTGCTATGGAGGCTGCAGAACACCCCTCAACTCCCCCAACCTTAGACATTATATGGACAAAAGTATCAGGAGATTCAAATATTACACCAAGCTGTTATGACATCCCATTACAAATACATAGTTGGACTGTGTCTGTGTTAATCTTTGAGAGGAACTGGCTCATAATCTCTATCAATCAAGTTCTTCTAAACTCACCCAACCACTAGGGCAAAGTCATGCAAGAACAGAAAGGGCTTTCCCCAAACTGTACCCACAAAGATGGAAGCATACAATGGTCCAGAATGGCTTGGTATGCTTGAAGCAATAAGATTTCCACATTACCACATAGCACCCAAACCCTGTGGCAACGAGACTGACTGAAACACCTGAGTTAAACGTCCTCCAATACTTTTGTCTATATAGTGTGTATTTGTCATTTCTGTCTGTCTGCCACTGTAATTCATAGCCTAATAAAAGTTAATTTCTCCGTCTCCTTGAATTGCTGCAGGCGATGATGAGCAGTTCTTGTTGAAGCTGATCAACCGGCCAATCCTGATCCTGCGAGGGGAGAACGGTTTTGTTGGTCACCACAAAACCTCCAACACACTAGATAACAATCGCTCTGTTTATGATAGCTTCTCATTGCTGCCCAGTGATGGTGCATACCACATTAAAAGTAAGTCGGTACATTACTATCAGACGTCTGGAGAACCAAAAGAGAGAATTCATGTTAAAGTCTCCGAATAAGATGACAGCTTATGTATTAATACCAGGATTGTATATTGTCTGGCTGTATGAATGAAGCAGCTCAATAATAATAATAATACACCAGCCCAGGCATGGAGTCAGTGGTAGGGAATGCCTGATAGAGCTGATCTGCGATTACATTCTGATTGGAGTTGTAGGGACTAGGCAATTGGATATAACTAAGCAGAAGGAGAAGAGGAGGAGATTTGCATATAAAAGCAGAATGTGCTATAGCATGGCATTACATTTCTGGACAGTTGGAATGTGACTGAATGCAACTGATTTTTCATGAAACACAACTAAGATTTGATTGATATTTTGATTCTCCATTCTGCTCTGGATTCTAGTTTCATTCTTAATAAACTGTATGTAACCTGAATTTTAATTACTATACAATTATAAAGTGATTTAGAGGTGGGCATTTTGCTCAAGGACCCAACAGTGGTAGCTTAGCAGAGGTTGGATTTGAAACCTGGATTTTTTATACAACTAGCAGTTAAAAGAAAATTAATGAATGACAATTAATAATTTATATGAAAGTAATTAAGGTAAAAGTGGGTCTGTGTAGCCTAGTGGTTAAGGCACTGGAGTATGAACCATGGTCCTTTATTCATGATTGTTTACACTTTTAGATTGTACCAGTTGTTAAATAAATAAATTAAAATTCCAAATAGAAGTGCTTTCACAAGGGTCTACGACTTTAGGCACTGTGGTAGCCTAGCAGTTAAAGTACTGGGCCATAAACCAGAAGTTCAAGTTCAAGTTCAAGTGGTCCAGGGTTCAAATCCCACTTTTGCCAGAGTGCTATTGTTGGGTTCTGGAGCAAGATCCTTAACCCACAACTGCTTGGATAGTAAGAATGTATCATTTGTAAGTCACTCAAAGGGTGACAAATGACATAAATGTATATACTGTACATAAAGATTATTAGAATGATCCATTTATTATTGCTTGTGTTTAGTTTTGTTTATTTTTTTCCTCGGGCAGCACGGGGAACTCGGTGGGTAGCACCGCTGCTTCACAGCAAGAAGGTCCCAGGTTCAATCCCAGGGTGGGGCGGCCTGGGTCCTGTCTGTGTGGAGTCTGCATGTCCTCCCCGTGTCTGCATGGGTTTACTCCGGGTACTCCGGTTTCCTCTCACAGTCTAAATCACGCTAGGTTAATTGATTACTCTAAATTGGAATTGACTTGTGTGTGTGTGTATATATATGAGACTAGTCTTGAGATGAACTTGTGTATGGATATAACTTTTTGTGTGTCACTGAGATGGCCACCGATGCCGACAGTGACGTTAAAGCCAAATAAACAAGCTTTCTTTCCTCTGACCCATAAGCTATAAGCATAAATATAAGGTTTCACCCCTTAATGCAAACTCTGAGCAAACTGAATGATGTGCAGTTAAGCAATTTGTCATTTACTTTTAATGTAAGTAAATTAGTAAAAAATATATAATATATGTAACTAATTCTCCATTTTATTGGTCTACTACAAATGAGTAGGTGTGATCAGGATCACTGGTTTACTGTAGAACCCCCTTTTTAACTCAGAGGTGTCAGTCAAACTAAAAAATACAATTAGATTCAGTGGCTTATCTTTAAATAGTATTGTTTATTTTGTTGTTGTTGATTCTAGCTTAAAAATACAGCTGGCTGTTTTTTGTTTTGTTTTCACAGGCGGAAATGGCAAGTTCTGGTACGTTAACAGCTCTGAGTTTGTGGGCACAGACGGTGACAGTCCTGAGACTTTTTGCCTCGAGTTTCTGGAGCATGGACGAGTGGGCATAAAGGGTAAAAACAGCAAATATGTGCGCGGTGACCAGGGTGGCATGCTGAAGTGTGATGTCACTAGTCCAGACAACAATTGCATCTGGGAAATCTGAGCTTTTTAATGAGACTGAAGCATTAAGATGCAACAGCAACCAAGCAGCCGCCAAGACTGATGAGGCCTTTCATTAGTACCGGCTCATGAAGGACCTTTTATTCATATATTTCTTGCTCTATGTAATTTTAGGAACTTTTTTTAAATTTATTTATTCTTTTTTTTTCCCTGCTTGTCTTGAACTGTGTATCTTGTTGTGTAAATTATGTTACTTTTTTGTGTGTTAATACTTGCTGTAAAGTGACCTTGGGTTTGAGAAAGGCGCTATATAAATTAAACATATTATTATTATTATTATTATTATTACTTTTAGGCCCGCTAGTTTCAATTACTGATGCTGTTGTTGTGTGCAGACGAGTTATTACTTGTGACCTATTACTTAGCAACTGATATGGTCTCTTGATCTTTCTTGACTTCTATAAAATATTTCATAAGGGTAGTACATTAGAGGCAATCAATTATTACAGGGGTGAAACCAAAAGTGATCTCAGAGAAACATGATTACAAATGATTACAGCAGTCATTTTAAGGGCTAGTATGAAGTCCTTAACAAAATTCACAGTTTAATCCTTCATTCAACCACAGCTGGTGCCAGAACTGAGGCATGTATTCAGAAACAGGTAGGCTTTTTTGGCAACAGGCTCATGTTTCCACTGGTTTAAAAACTAATTGTTTACAGTGGATTAGTTCACCTATGTGTTCAATATATTCAATGGTTATCCTGTTGGCCAGCAGGATGTATAAACAATAAAGTCTGAGAGCCAGTTCTGGAAGAAGCATTGGCTCTATATTGAATGAAGAGATTCATAAAAGGCTTATGGTTGATTGTGGTGACCTTTTATATTTGTTCTTCTATTGTTTGTTCGGCTTTGTCCTTGTCCTGAGGTGGTTTGAACAATACAGATGTGAAACTGCTTGTGCAATTATTTCTTATTAATTATATTGAATTAAAATACTGATTTCAGTCCATATTTAATGTCTACTCTTTTTGACTTGCCGTGAAAGCCAAGTTAATGTTCCTTCATTCATTCTTTCAATTACTTACCCTCTTAATTGTGGGCATGGATGCAAGAAAGCCGGTGCCTAACCGGTGGCACAAAAACAACCCTAGATATTACACCAGTCCATTGCAGGCTGCGTACACGCACACACTAAGGATAAATTATGAATTGCAATGAACCTATCACACGTCTTTGGAATGTAGGAGGAAACCAGACTAGCCTGAGTAAACCCACGTTCACACAGGGAGGAGATGCAAACTCAACACAAGGATAGTCCGAGGTTGGGATTGAACACTGCCACTGTGCCACAAATGAGAGGGACATTTAAATTCATGGGCCATTCCATGGACATATCTACAGACTGTGAAGATGCTGTCTCTGATTACCTCAGCATTTTATGGCTCCTGTTATGTATTTGATCGCTACCATATAACGGTTATCAATATCACTGCCTTCACCAAACTGACAAGTGGTGATATTGTGTGTTTCTTTCTAATGAAAAACAGGTTTCAGTGGAGGTGAACACTGCAAAGCAGAAGAAACAAAACCAAAAGTTTTTGTAAAAAGTTACTGTTGTATAGTTACACAGTTACACCTACATAAAAACTGAAACAAACTGATGATAAAAACTTCCATTGGTTATTATTAACCTACCTCAAAAGGTAGAGTGCAGATTCTTAAAATAGAATCTAGCACATTTCATAATTCTGCATTCACCAGATAGACAATGTGCCAACTTCTATTATCCCTCTCTTAGGCACTGTGCTCTTAATGGAGTGTCTAGCATATTCCATAAGTGTATAAGTTCATCAGGTCCCAAATGTAAGCACACCTCCCCCAACATCACCATGTTGGGTCCACTTTATGGAGCTCTCAGCATGTTCAGTGAGTGTCTAGCCACTTTGCACTTGCATAACCACGTCAGTGTGATACAACAGCTGAACCAACAGACAGTGGCAGGGTCTTTTATGCTAGCTAAGCTCTGATTGTAATGTGTCAGACATAATTTTATAAACCAATATTTGCTGATGCGAGGCTTTATATACACTGCTCAAAGAAATAAAGGGAACACTAAAATAACACATCTTAGATTTCAATTATTAAAATAATCCAGTTTAAAATATTTTATTATTACATAGTGGAATGCGTTTAGAACAAAATAACATAAAAATATTGAATCTAAATCAAAATTATTATCCTTTAGAGATGTAATCATACTCAAAATCAAAGTGGAAAATCAAATAGCAGGCTGATACAACTTTAGTAGAAATTCCTAAAGACAAGCTAAAATGAGGCTCAGTATTGTGTGTGGCCTCCACGTGCCTGTATGACCTCTCCACAATGCCTGGGCATGCTCCTGATGAGGCGGTGTATGTTCTCCTGAGAGATCTCCTCCCAGACCTGGAATAAAGCATTAATCAACTCCTGGACAGTGGGGGTGCAACATGGCGTTGGTGGATGGAGCGAGACATGATGTC
>JAUZSU010139318.1:0-15703 GCA_034780255.1 Parotocinclus maculicauda | reverse complement strand
AGGTGGTTCTACAAAGTATTAAGCAAAGGCTGTGAATACTTATGTAAATATGATTTCTTTGTTTTTTAATTTTAATATATTTTTAAAACTTTAATGAAAACTTTTTTCACATGGTCATAATGGGGTATTTGTGTAGAATTCTAAGGAAAAAGATTAATTTAATACAATTTGGAATAAGGCTGTAACGTAACAAAATGTGGAAAAAGTGAAGCGCTGAATACTTTCCGGATGCACTGTATCTGCACTGGTTACACACTTTAGGGGGCATTTCAAATGAAATGTTTGTCTTCTTGTCTGACCCTGAGTGTAAGTGAGACACATCTTATTCTATACTTAGTATACTTTAACCAGACTCAGTGTCACTCGTTATTATATTATTTGAAAGACCTGGCACAAGTAATGCTGTACTGGCCTCACAGCATGGTAAATTAGGTTTCTGCTACACAAAAAGGGGGCACTGTTTGCATACCTTAGTATGTCTAGTCATGTTTCTGTTTACTCATTGTGGTGATTTATTTCCATAATCTTTATTTATTGTAAATGATAGAGGAGAGAAGAATCATTAGTTTCCCAAGAGCAGAGCCACTTATGCTCTGTAGACCTAATACAAATACACAACTGACACTGGCTTTTGTATTGGCTAATACAATGCTCCGGATTACATTGCAGGTAGATTCAGGATATAAAATGGAAAGACTGTGTTAAATATCATAGTAACTAAAAACATATTTTGTGCTTGTCTTTGACTGCTGTAGCTAGCTCATTGCAGACTCATGTAAGAAACAAAGACACAGAAAGAGAGAGAGAGAGGGAGAGATGGAAAGAGCATACGTGGATGGCTTAATGGAAAAACGGAAGCCCAGCAGATGTTCATAATCACTCCCTCTTGTTACATCTGATGCTATACTTTGCCCTTCCCTTTGACACAGGGACTTCAGCTAAAGTGGTGCTGCAAAAGAGTGTTTGAACAGCTTTTACATTTACAGGTAAGATCATCAGAGGGATGTGGAGAATGTGAGGAGTAAGACCACACATCAACATCCTTTAATGTAGCGTTAACAAGTCAAATACAGCGGGACAGATGAAAAGGTGAAACTTATGTAATGTCAAAAGTCAAACCTATATAGAGATATGCACACACATACTGCTCCTCAAATGAATATAACCTATAATGGACAAGAATACCTAAATATTGTACTACAACAATGCTGAGAACAAAGCTGTGAACGTTCCCTGTGTCTCACATTACCTCTGTGATTGTACACATTTTGGTGTTAGCATAGAATAGTTGTGGTGTATTTTTTGCATGCTGATACAAATTGCAGGTGCAATTATTTCCCTATGTTTAAAAGGGAAATAGTTTTAAAAGTCACTGCAGCAGTTACACATGGATATGAACAAATGTTATGGTGGGTTAATTTTAACCATATTTCCCACAGCTGCCAGATTAATCTGAGACTGTGGTGGCCTAGTGGTCAAGGTACTGGACTATGGACCAGAAGGTCAAGGTTCAAATCTCACCTTTGCCCCAGTTGGGTCCCTGAGCAAGGCCCTTAACCCACAATTGCTTGGATTGTGAGACTGTATTAATTGTAAGTCACTCTGAATAAGACTATCTACTAAATGACATAAATGTAAATGTAATATATTATGAAGCTAAATATCTGCTGGCCATTGTCAATTTTCCATAAATAGTCAAAGTTCCATAAGGCTATACATAAAGAACAGTCCATCACTCTGGAAATGTCTCCGCACATCTACAAAAGGTACACAGACCCCAACACACACACACTTTTTCCTACATTCACTTCGAGTTTTATTTCATTCCAGACAGTATGAAGATATTTCATGCTCTGTCTGTTCTACTTCATTCTATGTTTTAATAAACATCCATACCTGCATTACAGGCCTGCAACACATTTCATAGACTGATATATGGAAATCCCTCACACTCTTTTTTTTCCGAGAACAATGCAAGCAATTCAAGCAATTCAATAATTTTCTCACACATTTGTTGAGATCCTCTGCCCACCTTTGCTCCTCAAAGATGCCTTTTGTGGATACTGCTCTTCTACCAAATCATGATTATAATCACTTGCTGACATCACTTGTTTAAAGGCCTGAAATGCAGGAATTGATGTTTATTAGCAAATGCAATGATGTTGCTTATACAACACATTAACTGTCTGCAATTAATTAAAAGTGCATGTAAGAAGCCCTGTTCTTATATTTGCATTTTCCATACCATCCCTACTTTTTATGATTTGGTCTTGTATAAGTCATGTCAAGTATAAGTCATGAGCAAAGTGCAGCATGTCACATATAGGAAAAAACTTAGCTACAGTATGTACAATGTCGCACTTCGAAAATTTCATACTTTAAAGCAGCTTGCTTCAGTAGCTGTATGAGCCACCAGTAACAGCCATCACTTTGGAAAAGCATCTGTTCTAGACAGGTTTCCAGACACACCATCATTAAATGCAGACACATACACATCTTAATGAGAGATGCACCATGCATTCATTATAACTCTAGGAAAGCAATATAATCTCAAACAGAGTTTCAGGTTAAGCACTTTATATGAGATTTAATTACTAAATGGAATGGAACTGTTCATCAGAATTTAGATAAGTATACCTTTTCTCATTTTATTGCTTTCATTGTCATAGCTAATGGCAGTTAATTCTATACTGAGTCAATACAGAGTGCCTACTGATGTTTTCCGCTAAAGTGTATATACATTATAACCTAGAATAACAAATCAATAAATTAAATCCTCCCCTGTTTTTAATAAGCAAGTTTATTCGGTTAAGCTAAAGCTGTGTTTATTTCCTTAATACTTTTGTTTCAAGCATGTTATACTTGTTTAAACTAACCTCAGGCAAATAACAGGTGTGGACAATATAAAAATCACCAGATAAAATGGAGAGAAGTTGACTTAGTATTTGCATTGTGTGTCTGCTACACTAGGTATGGAGAACAGAAACATGAAAAGAGAATTGTCTAACTACTTGAGAACCAAAATTGTGGAAAAATATCAGCAATCCCAAGGTAACAAGTCCATCTCCAGAGATCTTGATGTTCCTTTGTCCAATGTGCACAACATAATCAAGACATTTACAGCCCCTGGCACTGTAGCTACTCTCCCTGGACGGTGACAGAGAAAAATTTATGAAAGGTTGCAGCACAGGATAATCCGGATGGTGGATAAGCAGCCTTAATCAAGTTCCGAAGAAATTCAAGCTGTCCTGCAGGCTCAAGGTGTATCAGTGTCAGCATGAACTATCCATCGACATTTGAATGAAATAAAACACTATGGCAGGAGACCCAGGAGCACGCAGAGACATAAAAAAAGCTAGACTGCAGTTTGCCAAAATGTATGTGAGCAAGCCAAAATCCTTCTGTCAAAATGTCTTGTGGACAGACAAGGCCAAGATATAGCTTTTTGGTAAAGCACAATATTCGACTGTTTACAGAAAATGGGGTGAGACCTACAAATAAAAGAACACAGTACCTACAGTCAAATATGGTGGAGGTACAAATATGCTTTGGGGTTGTTTTGCTGCCTTTGGCAGTGGGTGCCTTGACTGTGTGCAAGGCATCATGAACTCTGAAGGTCATGGGTCTTCCAGCGGGACAATGACCTAAAACATACTTCAAAAAGCATCCAAAAATGGATGGAAACAAAGCACTGGAGAGTTCTGAAGTGGTCAGCAATGAGTCCAGATCTACATCCCATTGAACATCTGTGGAGAGATCTTCAAATTGCTGTTGTGAGAAGGCTCCCTTCAAAGATGGGAGACCTGGAGCATTTTGCAAAAGAAGAGTGGTCCAAAATTCCAGTTGAGAGGTAGAAGAAGCTTGTTGATTATTATAGGAAGCGATTGATTTCAGTTATTGTTTCAAAAGGATGTGCAACCAAATATTAAGTTGAGGGTGCCAACAATTTTGTCTGGCCCATTTTTGGAGTTTTGCATATAATTCTACAATGTTTGGCTTTTTCCTGTTGTTTCATGTGTTGTTCCAATACCCGCAAAGGAAATACACATGTGTATAACAATATGTGTAAATACAATAAATTTCTGGGATAAATATTTCATTTTCTGTAAGAATTTCAGGGGTTCCAACAATTTCAGCCATGATTGTAATGTTGTAAAGCTACTTTTAGACAATGCTCCATTGTAAAAAGATCAATGTAAATAAGTCTGACTTGACTTCAATAATTTTACCTGTCATGGGAAAAAAGCATACATATACAGCTCTAAATCATAAAAAGTTGTGACATTTTGGACAAAATACTGTTTCTAACATTTGTTTAGACTTTTATTTCACTCTAGACAGTATGGATTTAATATATTTATTATTTCAGGAGATCGTAAGAGATAAAGTATTAAAGTTTTGTACACCGTGATAAATCAATATTCAAAATAAAAAAAATTAAATAAAAATGAATAATATTTATTTAGTATTAAGTGATTAAAAATTAGCTACAGTAAAATACGTTTTAGACATTAGGATTTCCTTAAAACAGATAAGAAGTGTGTGTAATTTAATGATGCTATAAAAACTTTACAGAAAAAAGTGGCATATACTAAATCTCAAAAACCTTCGTCTTAAGTTAAAGAACACAATGCAAATGTTCATGAATATAACTCTTTAAGCTGTTTATGCATTTTGATTTTCATGTTAATTGAGTTTACAATTTGTTTGGAAGTAATGCCTCACAAATGCTTATACTGTAGTGTGATTCTTCCCTTTATGGTAATCTTGTAAATGTCCATTTCTAACATCTACTTTTCAACAAGTGTTTCCCATGACGGTACTAGTGAAGTATTCATTACCCATCCAAACCTGTGTTCTGCATCTGGCCTGTCTCTTGGTATTAATAAAACTTGCCATTGCATTAATCTGTTTTATTAATGCACCAAACTGTTGATTTTGACAGGCCTCATAGTTTAACCATGCTTCTGATTAATGTATTCTGTGCTCCTTTGCCTAATGCCTTTTTTTGTTGGCATATGACCTAATGTTTAGAGACATCAGTAACACTTTCCAGATGCAAACTGCACTTCAAGTCTGGATACTTGTTGGAATTCAAAATGAAATGCCCTTTATTGGCCAAAAGAAACTACAAGCCATGCAATATAAAAAGCACAGACCTGGTATACTTAATACACATTGTTTCTACAACCCCAAATCAGAAAACATTGGGACGGTATGGAAAATGCTTATAAGAACAACCCTTAAGTGTAAGTATAAGCGTAAGTGTTTCTTACATTTCCTTTGACATTAATTTCCATTGCAGCCATGATGAACCGGAGATATTTGATGATTTATCTAGTCAGCTTCATTTAATTTGTTAATGAACATCCATTCCTGCATTTCGGGCCTGCAATTAAGGCCTAATAATAATCTGACAAATAATAATGTTTTGTCAAAAATGCCAACAAGTGATTATACTGTAGTTATGATCCGGTGCAAAAGCTATATTCACAAATGGCTGAGTCTTTGACTGAGCAAATGCGGACAGAGGATCCAGTTTCTCAACAAATGCGTGTGAAAATGTGGAAATGTTTAAAAACAATGTACCTACAGTGCATAATATAGTTAAATGATTAAATTAATCTGGAGGAATTGCAGTCAGGAAAGGGCAAGGTGCACACCTAAAGCTAAACTGACCCGTATCTTCCACTTCTGAGTTGTTGAAAGACTGTAAACATAAAATTGCGTTTGGGGGATCAGAGATGAAAACCCCCTTTCTGTAAATATAATATTAATATTAAAGTATTACAGGAGGAATATCACAATAACTATTATAACATTCCGTTTGTCAGTTGTTTATTAGTGTGGTTACCAGAGACTGTATAAGTTGCATAGGTAGGAAACACTACGTATACATTATACTGGTCTGCATCCTTACCACACAACTACCCCCAAACCCAAATACCCCTAACTTAGGGGGTCCCTAGTGAAATGGAACCCTGGAACTTGCTCCCCTTTGTACTGCAGGTACCAGAACCCCATTCAGCTTGACCCAACACAACTGCATAACCAACAACACCTACCTTACCATCAGTCTGTATACAAGACAGGAAAGTTCAGCATTGAGAATGTGTGAACTCTCAGCTGAGCTGGTCTGGCACGCATAATGCTTGAGAGATCAAAAAGGGTGTGATAATAAGGGCTGAGTCAAGCTAAAGGACAGGCAGTAGAGTGGCTACTAATACTATGACTAAACTTCTTTAACTCTAATGTGTCTTGTTCAGTGGCTTTTAGCATCTCGGCTATCCAAAACCAGCTTGAGTTGAGTTTCTAATAATACTGTAGCTATCCAGCTCTAACTCTATTACTTGTCTAATAGTATGACTAACCTGCTCTATGCTGACTGAATATGGCTGCCTTCACTTAACCAGTATAGACTGTGCTACATGAATTGATGAATTGGACTATGTATGTGCTTCCCTATTATCTATATGTTTTACAATGGCCTTAAGTTAAATTCTGGTTATACTGCCCTACTTTTCTTTTTTGGAACCCCTGTCAGGTATAGAGTTTCTGTCTTACAGTACTGCTGACTGCATAAGTATAGTCACTGTTGCCATCTCTCCAAAAGTAGCACAACAGCGGCGAGTTAAGTCAAATTCAGATTTATTTTTTATAGTGATTTTTTAAATGGAGCATTGTCTTAAAGACACTTTACAATTGTCTATTAATTAAGATCAATCACAAATTGAGCAAACCTAGGACAACAGTGTCAATGAAAAACTCCTTAAATGTTATAAACGTTATTGGGTTGCCTAGATAATATACACAAGAATAAAATAAAGTTATTCAACTAATACGCTTATAGAAACAGTTATAAATAGAAGCTACAACCCCAATTTCAGTTGGTATGTTGTGTAAAACATAAATAAAAACAGAATACAATGATTAGCAAATCCTTTTTAAACTATATTAAAATGAATAAACTACAAAGACAAAATATTTAATGTTCAAATGGCTAAGCTTTATTGTTTGTTGCAAATATTCACTCATTTGGAATTTCATGCCTGTAACATGTTTCAAAAGATTTGGTAACTCTGTTACATTACCTTTCTTTTTAACAACACTCATTAAGTGTTTGGGAACTGATTAACACTGATTGTTGAAGCTTTGTAGGTGGAATTCTTTCCCATTTCTGCTTGATGTACAACTTCAGTTGCTCAACAGTCTGTGGTGTCTGTTGTCATATTTTGCACTTCATAATGCGCCACACATTTTCAATGGGTCACAGGTCTGGACTGCATGTAGCTCCAAAATCTGTATGTACCTTTCAGCATTAATGGTGCATTCACGGATGTGTATTATATAGGCACTAACAAAACATACTATCAGAGACGCTGGCTTTTAAACTTTGCCCTGATAACAATCCAGACAGTCCTTTCCTCTTTTAACAGATCTTCTACTCTTGGTAACAGAGGTAACATTGGTTATACATTAAAATATTATTTTAATATGATTTAATATGCACGGTATCGTGGATTACTTTACGACTTCTGTAAACAGAAGTAAACTCTGCATCTCCTGTCTTATATGTTAGCTTCTTATGGATTACATATATGTGCCTACTGTTAACACTAGCCTTGTATTTTAGTATTTTATTTGTATGCCTGTCTTTGCTAGAGTATGCCTGCAGCTTGTGTGTGTGTGTGTGTGTGTGTGTGTTGCTCAGTCTGTCTGTTTGTGTATGTGCTTGCTTTATGCGTGCTTAGGAGTGCTTGTGTGATGTAAGGTTAGACTGATTTTGTCTCATTGTCTCTTCTTTATCTAACCTAATTGCAAGCATGATCTAATCTAGCCATATGAGTAAATGAGTATATTTCAAAGAGATAATGTGACATTTGAGGTAAAAAACATGTAACTGGATGCAAATAAATGTCTTTAAATACCATCAATTGGTTGCTCTGTTTCTGCTTTGTGCAACTTGACCTTGAAAAGCTGCTATCATCAAAACTGTTCCATGTAAAAGAACACAAAAATTGGACAATTGATAACAAATTATAAATACAAAATTATGTTTGTAAAATAATTCCATTCATTGACAAGAATGCATAAAACAACTCGATTCTGATATCCTGCTTTTGTACAAACACTTTTGACCTGGATGAATGCCCCACAATTTTTCTAATTTTGCTTTCTGCCAGTTACCTTCATAATGGACAGGTCTTATCCTCTCTAACTTGTTTTTTTTCCTTGCTTGAGTGTTTTTTTTCTGTGTGTCTGTGTCCCTTTTATTAGCCTCTGTTATTTCTTGTCATAAGTGAAAAATATTTTTGGCGGTCTTAAATTGTGTTTCTTCTAGTGCTACACTGTAGGAATAACATAGTTAAGGCTGCTCAGCAATAGGAGTGAAGTAGAGGGTGTTCTGCCACAGGCAAAATAATGATTGAATCTTCACACTTAGAGGATATTCACCCAATTTTCCTTACTTTGTAGGGGATAAACAAATTACATAGATGACACCACATATTTTTGTTAAACAGAGGAACATTCTGGCTTCATAAAACATTCCTCTATTATAAAACTTAATTGTATATGTTCTCCAAAGCAATTAAAAAAATGGTAATGAATTGGTCTGAATTGAATAGTCATTGACTAACAAAAAGCAATCCATCTAACAAACAAGCTACAAACAATGCTTGACAGATCTTGTTGCAGGTTCATTTCTTGAACCAGTTTTTTAGATTGCAAAATTGATTTCAAACCTATTTTCTATCAGTTACATAAAAAAATTGAGAGAAAATCTCCTTAGTAAATGCAGATTCGTGTGTTATCAGTAAATATCACTTTTAAACACCCAAACTCTATGATTCTCTGAATCTCACTGTAACCTTGCTCTCTTCTGTTTAATTGTTGTCTTTATTTGGCTTTTCTATGCGTAACTCCCATTTAATTCATTCACATGTTTTATACCTCATAATTGAGTGATTCCATATGTTGTTCCTGCAAATAGCTACAAAAATAGCATTAATTGAAATGATTTAATTTGTCTGAGCTATGTTTCATGAACTAGTTTATTCATATATCTTGCTGTGGTCCTTCACTTAAATTGAATTTCAATAAACTGGTCCCGGATGTTTGTGTTCATTTGTCCTCTTAGTCCTTTCTACATTTCCATCCATTTGTACAGCACTATGCTGTTGTTATGCCCTAGGGCTTTTTAACAAATCTAGAGCACCCAGTCCAAGTACATTATGATGTTTTTACATCAACACATACAGTACGTCTGCACACACATACACCCATATTCAGCACTAGACTGAGACTTTCAGAGACACCTCTGTTGAACTAATGTCACAGTGAAAGCTAAATTACTTTATTTGCCACTGCTAATGGTGCTTCACCCCCCCACTCTCTTTCTTATTAATTGCCATCATTGTAATTCTAGTCAGTCTTTTACCTTTCACACATGTTTAATCCATCTGACTTAATTTCAAGTAGAATTAAATTGCATTGAATTCTTAAGGACGTATAAACACCTTGCTGTTTTTTTTTCTACATTTTACTGTGAGTTTCAAACTATACTGCTCACAAAAATTGGGGGGTACTTTAAAATTAGATTAAATAATAATGAAAATACGTTTGGTGAGCAGTGTAGTTATGACAGTAATTCGTCGTTAATCACTAAATGCCTGTATTTTAGTGCTATGTCTAATATATTCTGTTAAACAGTACACTGTATTCTAGTCTGTGCACATTCAAAATAACTAAAAGCCAACAAACTGTCGGGAAAACCAAGAGAGAATGGAATCTTGGAATAAAAAAAGGACAGAAGGTGGATATGAGGTTAAAAATTACTAGTACAAAAATAAAAGACATATTCCTAGTTCATATCACATGGTAACAGATCTGTGTCACACACAAACATTCAAGCCTTATTTGTTTTCAGACGTTTAATTACAAAGCTAAGTAAGCGCTATTGCATTGATTCCTACCCTGGACTCTCTGGGTACTCTGGTTTCCTCACATATTCCAAAATACATTAGTTAAATGTCTTGCATTTTTTATGTTGTTAAATTTTTTAATTACCACAGTGTGTGTATGTTTGACAAGTGTAATTTTAACTTTGATCCTCTCATGAATACAGCCATTGTTGCTGACATAAATACATTAATTAATGAATTAATATTTAATAAATGCTCCTCTGTAGCTGTTTCATGATTGAAAGAAATCTGGAGGCAAATGCAAGCAACCTTTTCAAGAAGCTTCTCAAAAATGAGCTCAGAAGGAGGTACAAAAGTGTCAAAAACCAATTAAGATGCATACATAATATTGGGAGGTAAACTAAATATGAAAAGCAGCATGGTAAAGCAAAGTGTTAAGTAATTATATAAAATTAAAAGCAAAAGAATACAAAAACAGTACTTGGCATAAACCCAAGTCACAAACGGAGTACTGGGAAACCAGGATGATGAACAGACTCAGATGCAGAGCAGTGTGCAGAAAACAATACTGGGTAAATGTCGAGAGCTGAAGTCTGAGGAAAATGAAGGAATCCAAGAGAGAGCATGATAAGTACAGAGACAAGGGTACTTTACAACTAAACTAAGAAAAGTAATGTTATTTAAATAAACGAGATTACAAAACAGAAATGCAATCCTGCAACAAGCCTGGAGCAGCCTATCAAGCACCCTGCACCCTACGGAAGCAACCTAGGCAAGTGTCTGGGGTTTTTACAGTGTGGCTTGGTGTTTAAGCAGCATCTGTCGGCCTTCTCAACCGATACAGGACCGAGCCTTAATGAGGGCCGAGGTACTACTTTTCAAGGGGGGTTTAGAGGACCTCTCATATGTCGACTTCGTAAGTCAGTTCAGTGCGACGTTTGACCACCCCAGTCATGTCGAAGCAGCATCAAGTCACCTCATTGGCCTTTGCCAGGGCTCCCGGTCGGTGTCCGACTACGCCGTGGAGTTCAGGTTTTTGCCCGCAGACGCTGGCTGGATTGACCCTGCCCTGTGCGAGGCATTGCAAAAGGTTCTTTCTGAGTGCCTCAAGGAAAGGTTAGTGGCCCATGACAAACCCTTAAATCTAAACGCTCTGGTAGACCAGTCTGTCCGCCTGGGCCGATGCATCCATGAGTGTTGGCTGGAAAAGGCCTTGCGTTTGGTCCAGGTGGTCCTGTTTACCCGCACCAGGTCCACTACCCTTGAGACTGCACTGGCTCGTGATCCCAGCACCACAGACAAGCCTGAATCAATGCAACTGGGGCATGCCTGACTATCACTCAGGGAGCGTAGAAGACGCACAAGAGAGGGTCTCTGCTTTTATTGTGGGGAACAAGGACACCCCATTAGTAACTGTCTCGTGTTCCCAAAAGACCTGGCTCGGCAGTAAAGTTAAGAGTCATGGTGAGCACCACCCCTAGCCCCTAAATCTAATCCTGGTTTTCTCCTGGATGGAAGAAGAGCATGTGAAGCACGTCCACCTGGTCCTGACTTGCCTCCTAGACAGCTGCTTGTTCATCAAGGAAGTGAAGTGCAAGTTTCATGTCCACACAGTCACATTTTTTTAATTGGCCATTTAAAAGGGCGACATAAAAGCGGACCCAGAAAATATTTGCTCAGTTGCAGAGTAGCACGGCTCCCCCCCAGGCCAAAATACTCTTTCGTTAGACACCCAAAGCCAACAAGGCTTTTCCACCGCCTCAACCCCCATCCTTACCCAGCTGGACCCTGACCGGCAGTTCATTGTGGAGGTTGATGCTTCATTCCTTGCAATTGCAAGGAATTTAGGGATTTTATAATCTACACTCCATAATATCATCAAAAGATTCAGAGACTGGAGAAATCTCTGCAAATAAGCAGCAAGGTCAAAAACTAACTTTGAATGCCTGTGACCCTTAGTCCCTTAGGCAGCACTGCATTAAAAACTGACATCATTACTGTAACGGATATTATCACATGGGCTTAGGAACACTTCAGAAAACCACTGTCAGTGAACACAGTTCATTGCTTCATCTACAAGTGCAAGTTAAAACTCTATTATGTACAGTGAAAGCTATATATAAACAACAGCCAAAAACAATGCCGGCTTCTCTGAACCCAAGCTCATCTGAGATGGACTGATGCAAAGTGAAAAAGTGTCCTGTGGTCTGACGAGCCACATTTTAAATTGTTTTTGGAAATCATGGACCTTGTGTCCTCTGGGCCAAAGAGGGAAAAGGACTGTCCGGATTGTTATTAGCGCAAAGTTCAAAAGCCAGCATCTCTGATGGTATGGGGGTGTGTTAGTGCCCATAGCAGGGGTAACTTGCACATCTGTAAAGGCACCATTAATGCTGAAGGCTACATACAGGTTTTGGAGCAACATAAGCAACAATAAAGTTTAATGTTATTAAATTTAAGTTTAAGTTTAAACATTAAATAACTTGCAAATTTGCAAATTATCATATTCTGTTTTTATTTATGTTTTACACAATGTCCCAACTTCATTTGACTTGGGGTTGTAATACAAAGTATGATATACTGTTCAATAAGCGCAAAATAACTGATCAGTCATAACTTTAAAACCACTGTCACAGTGAATTACATTGACTATGTATGGTACTGGGCAATGTACTGACATTCATATGCATGTTTCTTTGACATTTACTATACCACCTTTCTAAACATTGTTGCAAAACAAGTATACTCCATGGTGACAGGATTTCCTAAAACGCCCTGCCAAAATTGTAAACATTGTTCAGGAATTGTGTAAAGAATATATGTGTTCTTGGAATTGACTTTGGTCAATTTCCCTAGATCTAAATCTGACCAAGTGGGATATGCTAGAAAATTAGGCTAACCCATGGAGGCCCCACCACACAGCTTCCAGGACTAAAAAGGCTCTGCTGCTAATGTCATCATGCCTGAAACAAAAATAGTGTGGCATAACACTGCTTATCATACTGATACTTACTCATATCCTTTCTTTTAATTTTACTGAGCTTGTCAAGCATGATTACATGTGCTGTAGTTTTCTACATTCAGTAGATTCTTTCTCACATTGTAACAGTGTTGTGTGTTTCATACTAGTTTTTTCTATCTCCAAATAATAGTACTACGCTATTTCAACATAAACTACTTTTATGCTTGCTTTTTTGCACACTTAGATACTTACTATACTTTTATTACATAATTAAATAATTTGTCCAGGACACAATCTAATTTCCTTTTACCTTTTCAATACGTTTGTGCAGGTTTCTTTAGAACACAGTGACCCTGGCTGTGATTTAACACCTCAGTGCTGAACAAAACAAAATGTCTAAGTGTGGTGCGTGCCCCTGGCTCAGCTCTTTTATAAAACCATTTTAGGACAAAACATGCTATACCTTAGACAATAAATTAAAGAAGTGAGATGAAAACAAAAACAAGATAGATCCTGAAACTAATACGTAGAAATCCATGGCAAAAAAGGTGGCCAACTTAATTTTAGGCATACAGTTTATATTATAATTACCCCAATGTTAACCACATTGTCTGCTGCATTAGAAAAAATGCACTTGTTAGGTAGCTCATGCAGTTCAAGTCCAGCAACCCAAAACTGACACTATGTCTATGTTTTTTTTTTAACCATTTTACAAAGACATGCCAGTCTCTAAGCATGAACAAGGGAGTAAGTGAATTTTTTTGCCCTCCGACAGACTGGAACACTGTCTTGTGCGCCTTGTTTTTAACATAGGCAATGGAATCACTACAACCCTAAAGCATTATAAACCATAACGTTTTTTAAAAAGATGAATCATATTAACTGGATTTGTTAATGTTTTATTCCAGGACATTACTGTCTGCAGTGCTATTGCAAAAATGTGTGTTTTACAATTGATGTGATACATTTGATTAAAGAGATTTAGTCCATTTTAGCTCTTGTCAGGAGCCATGATCAGGACATTACAGCAAGGATTGAAGTTTTTCATGGTCCTAGATATTCTAATAGTTGCCCATGTAGATGTAAATGATAATGACTTTGTCAGTCAAAGGTAACTAAGAGGAACGAAGTACGGAGTCCCTCAGGGGTCTTTGCTTGGCCCACTATTATTCTCCCTGTGCACGCCACCATTAGACTCAATTATATGTAAACATTTAATTAGTTTGCAGTGCTATTATACACAAAGAGTCTTAAAATCCAGCGTGTTTACTTTGTTGGTTCAGGTCTGGCCTGTCTGCCTTGTCATGCCCTTACCTTTGGCCAGTAGTGTATGGTGGGCAGTCTGACTGAGCCAGGTCTTTTTTTTGAGCTTGGTCCTCCCAAGGTATTTCCTTTTTACTGTTGCTCTAGGCTTCCTCAATTTGGAATTGACTTTTAATATAATGTAATGTTGTAAAACTGCTTTGAGACAATGCTCCATTGTAAAAAAAAAGTGCTATAAAAATTAATTTGACTTGACTTGACTAGGGGTAACAGTAGAGGTTCGCAGCAAACGTGATGTCCTAGCTAAGGGTCGACTATGCAGGTCATCATCAGCCAACAACCAGAACTCATGTTATTAAGACTATGTCTGTTCTCCAAAATATACAGAAATATAGAAAACCTGCAAGAATAAATCTTAATAATCTTATTAAAGTACATATACACCAAGCAAAGAGCTCTATCAGTACCTTTGATTTAAAGCTATTTACTGCTTAATGTTAGCTCGTTTCCATTTAAGGCAGTTATTGTTAATTAAACTGTTAAGAAGGAACAGACATTTAATATTCTTTGCCTAACATAAACTTGGAATAGACCTATTAAATATTTAGCATATAATAAAGCTACTCCCTCTGGATGCAGCTATATAAACAACATTTTTGTGGTTGAAGGGGAGGCAGAGCAATCAATAATTAATTTGGTCATTAATTTTATAGCTGCTTAATCCACTGGGGCCTAACCAGCTGCACAGGGTGCCAGGCGGGAACCAATCCAACCCATTTATTCATTAATGCATTCATTCATTCATTCATTCATTCATTCATTCATTCATTCATTGTTTTATCCACTTATCCTAGTCAAAGTTGCACAGGATGCAAGATAGCATAACATAACAAGATAGGGCACCAGTCCATCGTAGGGCACATACACTCAAACACTCTAACATAGAGTACAATCACACACTGGGTGGCACTTTGGAAACACCAATTAACCTAACATGCATGCCTTCGGAATGTGGAAGGAAATTGGAGTACCTGAAAAAAAAAACACATGGAGGACATCTAATCTCCAAACAGGGGGATCCCAGGGTTGGGATCAAACTGGGGATCTTAAATCTTTAAAGCGGAAGTGCCATTCATATCCTTTAAAGCAAACTGTTTAAAATTTTAAATTTGAGCTGGTAAATTTCCAATTTATATTGGAAATATATAGTTTCTGATTCTGAGACTTGAATGGCACATTTGTCTCCTGTAACAAAAGACAACAACAATCCTAGATGTTTAACAAAGTAACAAGGCTATCTAGCAACTAGACAGCTATTACCGTAAATAAAATTCCTTCAGATAATTTTGATAATAACTACACTGCTCACAAAAATTAGGGGATCTTTCAATATGAAAATATCCCTTTGAGGTGTATATATATATATACAGTGCATCCGGAAAGTATTCACAGCGCTTCACTTTTTCCACATTTTGTTGCGTTACAGCCTTATTCCAAATTGTATTAAATTAATCTCTTTCCTCAAAATTCTACACAAAATACCCCATTATGACCA
>JAUZSU010139307.1:0-15703 GCA_034780255.1 Parotocinclus maculicauda | reverse complement strand
TACGTGTAAATCACACAATAAAGGTTTAATAAACATTTAATATGTTACATAGCACGTCCCGTCTTGTAACATAGGGCCTGTTCGTTAAACCAGCCAGTTATTAGGATTAAAACGATCGCGTCCCGATGTGGTCCCATTAACCGGAATCGACTGTATTTAGTCACAAACTATGATTCTGATTATGAAGACAGGGGATTTTAAATGGCCAATATTTAGCAAATCTGCGACTCAATTTCCTTTGAGCTCATTTCCCATCATGCTCCTGGTGGAATTCTACAAGAAGAACAGTGGAGCAGAAACAGCTGCCCTTGTGTGCAGTGACTAAAAAAAATAGCCAAAAAGAAAAGGACAAAACACCTCGCAATAATAATAATAATATGGGTCAAAAGAAGATGGAAAAACTATTTGGTGTTTTACATTTTTTTTTACATTTTAACAGGCAAATGACAGGACAGTCGTTAAGGAAATGTTCATCATGAAAGACGAGAAAATTAAAACTTAAATTAAAAGCGATTGAGGTGATTCAAGGTGACATTTGAAATTTGTCTTTGACACTTGGAATCACTTGGCTTTTGTTTGGTGTAAAGTCGGCATAAGGCAATATTGATTAAGCAATAACATTTTTTAATAATGCATTACAAAGTTACAAAAAACAGTTCAGATCATGTAGCATACTCAGCGGGTAATTCTTCTTTCCGATTTGTAAAAGTTCCTCCCATGACTCAAACCAGGCATTGTCAGATTTATCTAAATAAATAGGCTAATTGTGAACTGTAATAAAGCCCATGCACCTGTTTGCAGGCTGGCCGTAATGCGAGCATGGCATCAGACTTTGTCGCTGCCTTTAGGACATTTATGATACACACTACAGCCTTTAGCATGTCATTAAACTCGTTGGCGTGCACGCTGTTCCCAACAGCGGACAGATCCCAGCCGTATATAATCCTGGATCCATACTAATAAAACAAAGCTACTGGAATTCTTGTCTCAAAGTTATGGAACCCTTACATTTCTTTGATTAATGGAATTGGCCAGCAGGGGGCAAAAGAGACGGGGACAAGTTGATAAATCCTCAAGCTGGGCAAGTGTGTGGGGGTTAAGTGGCCATGTAGTGAAATGGATCTGATGGACAGAGATTGAGATTATGAACTCTACTCAAGACATTCATGTGGTTAACTAAAACCTGCACTAAACTGGGGCTTTAAGTCAGAAACACTCACCATTTGGGAACGTTAGAACAACTTAAGGTGATGGTGTGTTGGTTATCTGGTGATAATTTCAAGTGCTTAGAGAAGACACGTGGTCCAAAGAACCCCCCCCAAAAAATAAATAAATAAATAAATAAATAAACTGTATAACCACTGAGGATGTATTTACACTTACTGGACCTTAGGGGGTGACATGGTGGCATTGTAGATCTTTCCAGGGTTAGGTCCTTGTCTAGACTGTGGCATTGTAGATCTTTCCAGGGTTAGGTCCTTGTCTAGACTGTGGCATTTGGGGAGTTCTTTCAATTTCTGGGTCGGTTTCCCTCCACTTTTCCAAACATGACAGTACGTGTGGGACGGTATCCAAGGTGTACTCCTGCACAGGGCATAGTTTATCAGATAGTCTCCAAACTGTGACTAGGATGATTGGAACCAAAATACATGAGTGGGTTTTCAACGTTTCTTTCACTTGTTACATTTGTGACCCAACAAAACTGGCAAAATGTAATAAAACTGGCATGTTGTGCAGTACGGGTTCCCAAAAAACCCACGTTCTCTGCTGTTATTTCTACCACTGTAAGAGATCATTTTCACCGCCCACATATGGGGCACAGCAGGTTTTGAAAAATGTGGCTTTTTGCTCGTAACACAACCGGCATGTTGTGCATTATGAAATTTCCTTAACCATACCCACCCCTATTCTCCCTTCATTTCCATCTCCCAGTATACAGACTACAAGTTTCACCACCCACACATATGGCAGCATCAGGTCTGGGTTTTTGCCCAAATGGTGCATTTGTGCCCTTTTGGAGGAACTGCGTTGTCTTTTGGAAACATCTGAAGGCAACGAAGCATCCCACGGACTTGATTGGGCTTCTTCAACAGACCAGGCTTTGGACATTTTTCTTTAATCAAAAGCCTGAGCGCGAGTGTATGTAATTATGATCATCTGCCTCCTTTCCTCTTTGGCCCTGAAACTCTCCATCCATTGTGCGGTTAATCGCCTGGGGCAAGGCGGCATCCAAACTAATCATGCCGATTAAAATCGGCTTTGCTGCGGGAGAAGAGGAGGAGGTAAAGGAGGAGGAGGGCAAAACCGGGCAAGTAGAAGGCAGATAGGCAGGAAAGCAGGCAGGAGTAACGCGGCACTATCTTTAAGCCATTTAGAGCAGAAATATTACAAATACGCAGACGTAGGAAGGGAAAGGTCCGGTTCGGCAGCGTCTCATCTCGAGTCAGGAGTTTCTGGAATTTTCCTACAAGACTGAAAGACATGAGCTAACTGTATTCCGCTCTGCTCGTTGCCTGGAGGGGTTTCGGAGCCCCGGAGCGACTCTCCCTCTGTATTAGTGCTCCGGTTTCCTCTGAAAAGCTTTCGCGCTTCTCACAGGGAAGGCAAAGAAACGGCGGAGCGCGAAAACGAGGATAAACGCGCAACTTTTTCCTCTCCATGTTTCAGGTAAGGAGCGCATTTGTTTGCTTTCGCTGGGACTTAGCTGAAGGCGCGGTCGCTTTCACGCATGTGCCGCACACCTCCAACCCCTCAAATTTAACCTCTTCCTATTCCTGGTCTTACTGTCCCTAAACAGAGTCTTTAACAAACATTATTATATCAAACATATTATTTGTCCGTTCAATGTGTATCCAGTGCCTGTTGCGAACCCGCGGAGCTTCGCGTCGGCATGTTTCTTTTCGCTGTAGTCTTATATACCGGTCCCGTTCAGCCTCATTTGAGGCGGACTTCGTCCCAAATCAAGCACTGTTTTACTAGAGTAGGTGCACTTGCGCTGTAACGTTAAACATCTGGCTAGGTGGACAGAAATTAGAAATGTCCACTTAACGAACGCACGTCCTGTCCCTTATCGGGTTAGTATTCGTACATTTACGTGAATAACGTTTAAAATAAACTAGCTAGACTTTATAAAAATCCACTTCCGTCATAATATTCAAAATAAAGTAGTTTAGCTACGAATTGAAGTAATCCCTTGACAGTTAGACTAACCCAATGATTAACTTTTGTACATATATGGTAAAGACATTTGTTTTGATATGGTTTTAAGAAAAAAGTGAGCAGATTATGCCATAATAAAGACGAGACTGAAAAAGATGGTTGGGCTTTTGTTATTAACAATTAACACTTGTTAATTGCATTTTCAATACTTGGCCATGAGAGCCACCAAAATGTCCGAAATGGCCAATTAATCACTATTTGTTTTCCCATATAAAGCACTGGGAGGCACAGTGGTAAACTTGTCACCTCACCTCACTGTTCCAGACACAAGGTTTTGAGTCCCGGCCTGGCCATTGTGGCAGTGTGGAGTTTGCATTTTGTCCCTCTGTCTGTATGGGTTTCCTGAGGGTACTTTGGTTTCCTGCCATGGTCCAAAACACTTACGTCAGCTGGGATCTGTAAAATGTAAGTGTGATCCCATTGTGAGATAGTGGGTGTGTGAGTGGTTCCCGTTTTGCAACCTGCGCTGCCGGAAATAGCCCGGACCCACGTTGCAGTTATCAAGAACGACTTTTAAGTAATACAGTCTTACCCTGTACAAACCAAGGTAATGTGGGTTAAGAAGATTGTTCAAGAGTCCAACAATGGCAGCTTTACAGTGCTGAGGCTTGAACCCTGAGGATTCTGCTAATTCCTCCAGAACCTTAATAGTCGCACCATCTCAATCCCCATGTTTTAACCAACAAAATGACTTTTATTTTCGTATTTTAAAACAGAGGCCTTTAGGCCTTTGAGTCCAACAGGGCACAGAGTTGGGGTCTTTACAGTGATGGGCTGGCAAATATCCAGTGCACCAACTAAAATGGGTATTTTATCTCTAAAATGTTTGTCAACTATTTTATATCCAAAGCCTCTTAAGCTGTTAGATGTTGCAAATGTTATTATGTATCACATCCATTGAAATGACTACTTTAAGTGTGTTTTAGCTTTTGCATTGTAATGTAAATGGCACCTGGTTACATTAATCAAAATGTGACTTTACGAACAAGTAGTCAAAGGGGTCAATGAGACTGTTTTGGAAAGAGACATGCGCAATATTAGGATGGGAAATTAGGCACCGCCCAGCTAGTACATCAAATAAACATGCCATAATAGGTTATCATAGTTATGATAGGTATCATTATATAATCTATAAGGTACTGTAGTCCATCTGTTCCTCTGCATACTATGTCAGTATTCTTTACAATGCTCTGTAATGGCCAGGACCCCCACAGAACCAACCCAGATCAGGTACTAATTGGGTGATGGATCTTTCTCCATGCTGCAGTGACACTGCCATGATGGGTAGTGGATGGAGGTAGTGAGGGCATGTTAGTATGTGTTATGCTGGTACGAGTGGATCAGACACAGTAGTGCTGCTGGAGGTATAAACACCTTGGTGTCACTGATGGACAGAATATAATCCACCTCATCAAAAATGTCCAGCCACCAGCATGCTGTGATCATATATATCTCTCTATATATACATATGTGTGTACACACACGCACACACACACACACACAATACACCCTTGTGTATGTCCCTTCATCTGGCACCTCTGGTAGTCCCTGGATTCTGGGTGCCCCAGATTTTCCCCATGAAAGATATCATTGTGGAATGATGCAGCCCTCAGGGTTCATGCTCTTATTTTTCGCTGTCGCTCATTCTCTCAATCGCTGCTTTTGTGCTTCCCAAGACGAGAGTTCAGATTTCCTAAAACAAATCACCTTTTTTCACCCCTGCCCTTAACTTGTTCCGGGTATGTTCCAATCTGAATATCAGAACCAAACTGTGCAGCTTTTGTTGCAAATGTCAGCGATGCAATCACTGAAATCAATCAGATCTAATTCTACAGATGCTACCGTTAGGCATTAGGGAGAACAGAAAGCATGAAAACCCTTTAATAAATTACATCACAATCTCATTTTATGTCAGTATACACTGGTCAGACCATCAGTCAGTTATTTAAAGTAAGAAGTAGTTTCTGTAGTAGTACTGTAAGCGCTTCAGGGTTGTTCCTTTTTTGGCATTATTTGTACTACTTCCACATTGCTCTACTTTTATTTTGTGGTTATATTTTTAATATATTTGTTTAAAAATCAAGATATTGTATTTTTTGTGAATTGTGTACAATACTTGCTTACAAGAATTACAGTGTCTTTGTAGACTATGAAGATGATTAGTTAGCGAACTAGCCTTTAGCTGACTAGCTGGCCCACAAGCTATGCGCTAAAGCTATGTACTTGATAATGGAATATTTTTTATTGTTTTATGTTTGGTTGCTATTAAACAATACTTTATTACTCTGAAATCCTACTTTTGTGTGTGTGCCCAAAATTAGTTGTTTGGTAGAAGTTATTTTGACCTGCTATATAAAAGAATAGCGATGCAAAATTGAGGTTGTCTAATACGGATTAATCAATCATACTCATGCTTGCATAATATTATCCATCCATCCATCCATCCATTATCTACCGCGTAATCCATACGGGGTCATGGGCAACTCTGGGGGCAACCCTAGGAACAGCCCTAGACGGGGTGGCAATCTATCACAGGGCACACACACACACACACACACACACACACACACACACACAGACACACACTCACACACAGACACACACAGACACACACTCACACACAGACACACAAGCACATACAGACATTTTGCATAAAGGCTTTCTTTGAGAAGGCTTCTGACAAACAATGTCTCACTGCTCACTCTTACAGTGGGAAGATTCTTCAATGATAACACGGGCACAAAAAAAACAAGATGTTCTGCCTCCCACACGACATGCCGAGGTAGTATGACTGCCACCAGTCTAGGCCTTGTCACAAACCAAACATGACTGCTGTTCATTTGTTTATTACTGTGCAAAAGTCTTAAGCCATCAGTAGATTAGTTTTTTTTTAGCAGTGGTTTACCAACCATATATAGCACTGTTCGACAGCTAGACCCAACAATCCTCGTTTCCACTAATCATCATTTCAATCTTTGTGAGTTTTAGCATTTATTAGACTTTTTAAAGTGACCCGACTATAAATCCAAAAAGCTTCTTCAGACTGTACAAGAGACAACTTGAAAATCTGATAAAACTGCCAGATGCTGCTATTGGTCAAGGGTAAGTGGAGGTTACATTAAATACTTGCCACTGTAGTCTATAATGGTTTTTAATAATACAAGCAAATCTCTTGTAATTTGTTTTAATATTTATGTATTCTAATAAAGCGTGTGAAATAATATATACATATGATCATTATATCATTGATGAAGCAATGCTATACATCTCATATAATGGTGACTTTTGCACAGTACTGTATTTCTTTTAACCAGTAGCTTTGAGGGCCTGTTTATGCCCCCAAGGTAGAATTCTAGCACATTCTTTCATAAGAACACAACATGAAGCCATGAGATACATCAGAGCTGATGTTAAAACACCCAGTGGGATCTAAACCGAACAACTCATGTTTCAGCAAGCATGAGAAAACGGACTGTCAGCAGAAGCTGAGAATCACTGTTCTGCCATAAGAGCAATGGATTTACGATGGGTAAGATGTGTCAGCTCTTACAGAGGATAAAAACATCCTAAAATCTCTTAATCATGCGTGATGCAATGGCCTGCATATCCTTTAAATAGACCTAGAAGGTTCAAACCTTGTGGGCAAGGTGTGACAAAGTGCATCGCCGAGTTGTATTATGCATTCTTGTTTATTACACCATCTAATGCAACTGCATTTCTTGAACACCAGAGGGCACAATCATATATCATTCTCAATGAGGCTACATATTCTTTTTGTTCCTTTTTTATACAAGAAAAGTTATTTCTTGTGTTTAAGTTATTTTGCAGAAATAAAAAGAAATGCTTATTATTACATTTTGAATATGAATATTACATTTTTGTTTGTGGCGATTTCTTTTAATTCCAGGAGACTAAAGTTTTTGTTTAAAGACACCGGAAAACCTTCATTATTGTTGCTTTACACTTTATAAATAAAAAGGAATGTCTTTCATTGGATTAAATTGATCATCGTGAGAAAAATAAATAAATAAATAAAAGAAATCGGGAACTGGGCCGTAACTGTTCATGTACTTGCTAATGGACGTTTGTTTCGGTGAACACAACGCAGCTCCTGATGGTCAGTCGACCAAATTAAATAAAGAAATATTAGACAGGAAACTTTTGTAGTTCTGTAGCTTAGCAACTGACTTAGTACACATGCAGTGGTGCAGCCTCATTTGTATGGTGACCACAAAGCCAGAGATTGAGGACCCTCCCAGATAATTCAGGTCTCCAGTTTGGGAAGAATTCATCAGCAATGGACAAAGACCAGTGGATAAAATGATATGCTGGCATTTTTTAACTGAAACATTGCTGTTACTACGGCAAACGATTACTTCTTTAAAATCTCACACCTGGACATAAGCATTGTTTGTATTTACATAGTGTGTCGACAAGTTCATTCATGATTGATTAATTTGATCACAGAAATATATGCGCTGGGCTCCGGTGCCTATGCCCTAAAAACACTGGTGCCTTGGATGAGATGCCAGTCAATCGCAAGACTGAGAAGAGAGTTTCTGTTGCAGTGGCAGGGGATGATCTCCCGACCAGACTCACCTCGGTCAGTCACAGCCATTTTTGTGCATGTGATGCCCAACCTGGTCGAAAGGTAAGGCTGGGTAAGAATGTTAGAGCTGCCAGTCGAGAATATAAACAAACGATTTTAAAGCACATCACACTGAATTCAGTAAAAAAAAACACAAAAAAAAACAATTAAAAAAACCAAGCAAATATACACTGACTGACCACTTTATTAGGTACGTCTTTTGCATGTACTGGGTTGGACCCTATTTGTCCTGAATGAATTCTTTAAGAAATAAATTTAACAAGATGCTGGAAACATTCCTCAAAGATTTGGGTCATATTGACATAAAAGCATCATGCACTTCCTGCAGATCTGTCGCCTGTACATCCATGATGCAAATCTCCTGTTCCACCACATCCCAAAGCTGCTCTATTTAGTTGAGATCTGGTGACTAAGAAGGCCATTTGAGTACAGTGACCATACTGTAATGTTCAGGAAACCAGTTTGAGATGATTTGAGCTTTGTGAGCTTTAGCCTGTTGAAAGTAGGCGGTACCATGTGCTCATAAAGAGATCGACTAGGAAGGTTGAGGCGTTTCAACGATTTACAGTTGGTAATAAAGAGCCAATAGGGGAACCAATGGTGTACCAAGAAAATATCTCCATACCATTAGACTACCACCACCAGCCTGAACTGCTGGAGTCGCACACATGTTGTTTACCTAAATTTCTGACCTGTTTTAACGAGTGGTTCTTTGAGTTCCTGTTACCTTTTTATCAACTCAAACCAGTCTGATCATTCTCCTCTGGCATCAACAAGACATTTTCACCCAGAGAACTGCCCTCATTGGATATTTTCTCTTTGTCAGACCATTCTCTGTAAACCTAGAGATGGTTGTGTGTGGGAAAACCCCAGCAGATCAGCAGTTTCTGAAAGACTGAAACAGCCCATCCAGCACCAACAACCATGCCTTGCCCATTCTGATGCTCGGTTTGAACTTTAGTAGATCATCTTGACCATGTCTTCATGCCTAAATTACATTTACATCATTTAGCAGACGCCCTTAACCAGAGCGACTTACAATAAATACAGTCTTACAATCCAAGCAATTGTGGGTTAAGGGTCTTGCTCAGGGACCAAAAGTGGCAGAGGTGGGATTTGTACCCTGGACCTTCTGGTCCATAGTCCAGTACCTTAACCACTAGGTCAAATTAAATTAAAGAGCAGTTGAACAATATATCTTATAGAGTGGCTGATGAGTATATCGGTTAACCAGAAAAACTAGTTGGTGTTTCTCTTAATTAGGTACATTAATAAAGATTTCGAGATGACCTTGATATTTTCATAGGAATGCAGCTGTGAATTGTCCCAAATCCATTTGGATCTGTATTGATCCGTATTGAACAAACGGCACACTAAATTATTTCTCACATTACAATCTCGTTTATTAATGATCAGTTTAGGAGCATAAGAGGTCATGTAGTGTCACATTAACACCATTATCTAACGATTTGTAAAGCAAGTCTGATGGGCGTGGGGTTGATTAGTGAGAACACGTACACCCTTGTACTGTAAAGAAAGGACGAGACAGTGAAAGAGAGGAAGACAAACGCCAAAGACCTTCCAGGTGATTGACAGAGAGGATATTACCTCCCCTATTTCTCCCCTGGGTCAAATCGCACAGTTCAAAGGAAGCAATAATTGAAATTGACAAACACCTGCATTAGCCTGATGACACAGACCAGACCTGGCAAGGACCAACAAAAAAAAGGTGAGAAAGATGGAGGGGGATGGAGGAGGAGGAGGAGGAGGGGGAGGAAGGTTTGAGAGCTCTCCGAGCCTCCCTAGCACCGAGATTAATCTTGTTCATGAATAATGCATGGGGGCGCGCTGTGTGATCGCGCTGACGGCTTGTTATTAGCTGTGTCACTCGAAGAAAACACCCCCAAATCAACAAACCTCTCTCACGCTCACACACACACACACACACACACACACACACACACACACACACACACACACACACACACACACATCCAACTAGCCACAAAAGCTTTTGTGAAACCACAGCAGTATTGCTGCTCTGAAAGCCAGAATAGGTTATAATAAAGATAATAAATAAATAATAAAGATATTATAGTTATAATAAAGATATGTTTATATGAGCACTCGGTGATCAGACCCCCATGGCGGCACCAGATAATTTGTCATACTGGAGCCTTAATCTACTAAATGTTATAGAGGTCAGATTACACCCTGAAAACATCCAACATACTGGTCCAGGTATACTGGTCTAGCAAAAGCATATGCCATACTGATCCATGTTGGTCCAAGTAGGTTCACGCTGGTCAGTGCTGGTCTGGTGATGGTATAACAGGTGAAATCAAATGATCTTGCTGGTAAAACTGGGTGATCAGAATAAAAGTGTCCAATTTTGGTCACAAAACACTGATTACTGTGCAAGCCTTAGGCAGCATCAGGCAACGGTATAACTACCATATATAATTATTTCCCAATTTTTTAAAATAAAACAACCAGGAAATACAAGAAATGTGGGGAAAAAACAGCTTTTATAGGCTACAGGTTCAAGTATTTAGTGTGACCTGTCCTTACAATTGAGCAAAACTGCATTTGGCAGCTTCATGGGAATGCCATGTTGTCCGATTTCAACAGTCCGAAGAAGCTTCTGTTTGGAAGGATGGGAGCCAAGAAACCACTTACCAGAAGGAAAACAGGGTAACAAGGCTAGATTGGTATTAAGATTAAGAGTATTAAGAGTGTTACGTAGTGGCAAATCCAATGTTTGGCTCAGTATACCATTGCTAAAAGTACAAATCTATTGGTGTGGTTCCAGACACTTGGCAGTTTCCATTGCACTTTTAACAGCACGGTTTGACAACATGCCTGGCACATGGGATAACAACTTGCACTGTTTCTAAATGCAATACTTTGCATTAAAAAGGTACTGTTCTGATAATTGCTATTGTCTTTCTCAAAGTACATACTATATTCCAAATAAAAAGACCGGACATCCATAGATGTAGACCCCAATGCAGATTTGGGACTTACAATAGGAATTATGTCCTATATATGGCTTAGGAATACCTGGAGATGCTTCAAGGGGCTAAAGTTTGTGGCTAAGGCTGCTCAGACTGGGCAAAATGATGCAAATTTTTTAAAGCTAAATACGAGATTTGACGTGATTGATGCGATTAGCTGTCAGACAGATTCTGGGAGGTGTGGTTTTCAGTGTGGACATTACTGGGATTGTCATGGAGTATTTCAGCCAATGCACTGCTGTACTGCATTTAGGTCCATGCTTATTCAGACATGTTTATAGACATTTAAAATTACTTTGAGGCTCTGTAACTGCCTAACCCTTCCTTCTTATTACTTCATATTTGTTATGTATGTAGTATGTCTATGTATAAATATCTTTTGTTAGTAAATATTAATTTTGTATAACTAAATATAAATGTTACCCTTCTTTTTCCCATTTTGCAAACTAGGGCAACAGTACTATTCTATGTAATTTTATTTATCTTTCTTTGTTATTAGTTATTAAGTCTTTTTAACGTTATCATCATTATTATTATTGTCATTTTCTATTAGCTCTTATTGTTATGCCATTACATATACAATTTACTAATAAAATGTTAAAACATAAATCAATCAATTAATTAATTAAAAAGTCACCTTTTCCTTTACATTTGTTATGTAGGGACTAGTTCAAATGCATGGAATCAATAAGCAATGTTTTTGAAACACAATGCAGTCCAAACATTTGAATGTGGTCTGGTATTTGATCGATCGCTCAATAAAGCATAAATACCTTTTTTTTTTTCTCTTCACCTTCAAACGTGACCTACACTGTCTTCATTCTGTGGAGATAAGGTCACTTGCAATTAAAAATGGTGAAGCTTATGCTCACTGCTGGCAGTTCGGGAGCTTTCTGAGAGGACTCCTGGGTTCACAACAGCTGCTCTCCTGGACAGGCTGGAAAGTCGTCTGTCAGCAGGCCGTCAACATTGGTTTAATAGCTGATGTGGTGTGACGATCTTTTCTTTTGTGAGCCAACGGGTTCAAGATCATGCATTTTAATCTAAGCCGGTTGCCACTGTACTAGGCAAGTTGGACAGCAGCCTAATGAAGCCGTCATCAAACTAAGCACGAATGTTCAGCGTTACTGATGAAGATGAGGTGTCTGGTCTGGCCAATTTTTTAGACCTTTGTAAACTTGCTTTACTTTTTAGCTCCAGTGTCAATAAATTACAAATAAAAATAAGAGATACAAATAGGACTATTATAATAAACGTTACAACTTCCAGTAGATCTTCTTAGTCAAGTCAAATTTATTTTATATAGCGCTTTTTATAATGGAGCATTGTCTCAAAGCAGCTTTACAACATTATATAGTCTTTAAATACCAATTTCAAATTGAGCAAGCCTAGGGCGACAGTGGAAAGGAAAAACTCCCTGAGTATAAAAGGAATAAACCTCGGGAGGACCAAGACTCAAAAATGGACCCATCCTCCATGGGTGGCCTAGATGTTCTTAAACACTTATCTACAAAGGGTTTAGGGTATAGGGTTTACAATGTGCACTCACTAAACATTTTATTAGGTACACCACCTTGTTTCTGCACATACTGTTCATTTGATCGGTTATAGGAGCACTTTTTGAGTCGTAATTCTTAAGTTACAGACTATAGTCCATCGGTTTCTCTACATACTTTGCTAGACCCCTTTACCATGTTCTCTAATAGTCAGGACCCTCACAGGACCAGCACAGATCAGCTACTATTTGGATAATTGATCATTCTTGGCACTGCATTAACACTGATGTGGTAGTGGTGGTGTTAGTGTGTGTTGTGCTGGTATGAGTGGATCAGACATAATGGCCTGTGTTCTGTGGAGGTCCTGACCATTAGATAACAGAGTAAAGGGAACTAAAAGTATATAAAAACAGATTAATTAAAGTCTGTAATAACAGAAATACACAGTGCTTCTACACAGTAAACAGAACTCAAAATGGACAATGATTTTAGAAACAAGGTGATGTAACAAAAAAAGATTGGTAAGTCTAGACAATGTGCACGAGCACAGGATCCAAATCAGCAGAATAAGCAGGATAATTTAATTTAGTTTAAGTATTCATTTTGCACAGGATTTTGTTATAAAGCATTTTTAATGATCTGAGTCTATTCCCCAAATGAGCAGCATCTCATATGTACCATATGTAATTATTTATCTGTCTCCAAAGGACATTTGTATATACTATTAAAAGAGTTTTTAGAAAAAACTAACCAGAAAAGCAGCTTCTATAGGCTACAGGGGCAGGTATCTGGCAGCTTCATCACGATGCCGTGAAGAATGCAGTGTGAAGAAGAAGCTTGATCAAGAGTGGTCTTTTTGGAAGGGGAGCAGCCCAAAAACTTTTAGTACACACGAAGTACAGAAGCCATTTTGTCCTGATAATTGTCTGCTTCTTTGTGCATTTATGGAATTTAGCAGACACCCTTATCCAGAGCGACTTACAACTGATACAACTGGGTAGTCTTACAATTCAAGCAGTTGTTTGTTAAGAGCCCAACTGTGGTAACTTGGCAGAGGTTGGATTTGAACCCTGGACCTTCTGTTCCAGAGTTCAGTATCTTATCCACCAGGCTACCATCGTTCCCTATTGTGCATTTACATTTACGGAATGTAGCAGACGCCCTTATCCAGAACAACTGATATGTTCTAACAATTCAAGCAATTGTGGGTTAAGGGTCTTGCTTAAGGACACAACTGTGTCAGCTTGGCAAGAGGTGGGATTTGAACCCAGGACCTTCAGGTTCAGAGTCCAGTGCCTTAAGTGCTAGGCTACCACAGTCTGTGCACTTATTTCCATTTCGTTCCACTTCTTATCTTAATAAAGAGACAGATAAATAATTACATATGATCATTATACCATTGCTAATACAAGAAATAAAGGTGGCCTAAGACTTTTGCACAGTACTGCAACTGGTTCTACCTGGTGTGAACCAGAGCTGCGCAGCAAAACTGACATGCTGCAATCCTCGAGCAAAGCATCCCCTCCTTGGTCCAGCCGCTGCAAAAACCTAATTATTATAGAAAGAAGTGCGAAACAGCCAACTCGTGCATCAAGGCATGCATGTTTCAGCACGACCGCCACGAGAGAATCACACAAGCTGCACATTGCATAACACTTGAGCTCAACGAGGGACTTGAGTAAAAGGCCAGACAGAAAATTGAGTCCCTTTTACGTACATAACAGCAGAGATATTTCCAAACTCCGTTTTATTACCCTGCAGCATCCTGGGAACGACGATTTCCTTCGGTCTCTCTCCGTCTGACACAAGGATTACATGGAAATGTTTTATATTGGCTTCCAAACTCAGCAAGTTATTAGAGGAACCCAAATGAGAACACCGCCTGATGTCGAAGAGCAGCTGTTTCATAAGCAGTTTAATCTCTATTCTAATTACATTATTTTTTAACTTCCAACCAGCTAATAACCTCTCATGAGCACAGAAAAGCGCTCAGGGTCGTCATAGTTACGGGAATCGTACAAGGCCAGGACGGTAGGTAAACGAATACCAGTGCCAAGGTTTTCAATCAATCCCCAGCTACAATCAAACGCCAAACAAAAAGTGGTCATGGACAACCGACTGATCTAAATGGCTCACAGAAGGCAGAACTTTACCTGAGCTCATTTGCATATTGCACACTTCTAGATCAATACTGTAAAGCCCAATAGTGCAGAAGTCTCGTGCACAGATGTAACCACAGACGCATAACAGGTGCTTCCCACCTACAGATGGAGAGATGGGCGATGGAAAGGAACAAGGCATAATGTAGGTCAAGTGGTAAACAGTACAACCCATCTGGCAGCATGAGCAGAGCTGATTGGAAATAAGTGAGAGGTAGCCAGGCTGATCTGTGAACAGCACAGTGATCCTTCATTGTCCTCGGCAGACCTGCTTCTCCTTGCAGGGTGTCAGGGCGGTGTGAAATGAGTTCCTGGCAAAACACCATGGCACTCCTATAATTTGTCTGTATCTGGAGCGCTCAATCTTTGCACTTTACACAAATAGGCTAAGCTTTAAGAGTGACGCTCTGCCGCCAGGGTACGATTTGGAACAAAACAAAACCGAACACGGTTGCATATTACGTTATGTGGATGTTGCATGAACAGCACATTGAATCCTGTACTTAAAGCTATAAAGGATGCTATAGTCTACAGAAAAACACAACCGAAAAGTTGCACAACCCAGCCTGCACAGACTCACATAATAGCGATTCAGTGTAAATCTTTTTAATTTATTTATATGCCAAATATTAACTTCCATTATAGGTTTTTAGCCTTTTCTCTTTTTAATTTTGGCTCATTTCTCTTTTTCATGACAGCTAAACATTTAGCTAAAATCACACATAAGCTGGGCATAACATCCCCCTGTACACCAGTAGACCTGAGCAAGTCATTTTCATTTTATTTACCATACGCAAACAAAATAGCAGACAAAGCCTCAAGAACGGCCTGTAATGTTTGACCCCAGGTTAGGAACCATGGCTGTAGTTTATCAGTACTGACAAAATAGTCCAAATAATGTAAACATACAGTGTTGTATTTAAGTAACCTAATACACTTCGCGGTTCACCTTTCATGGACTCGGTGCATCGCGGGTTTTCAAAAAATATTAATGGAAAAAATATATCACGGATTTTTGCAAAACTTTAACATTTAAAAAATAAACCACAAGATGTATTAAAAACAATCATTTTAACAATAAAGGAATGCTATAAATCATAAAATATTACGATTTACCTTAAATAGTGTATTTACTCAGTGGATGAATACTCACCAAAAACGAGAAGTAACACTAGAGCATCGGCCGCCTGAGTCGCTACTTGC
>JAUZSU010139306.1:0-27826 GCA_034780255.1 Parotocinclus maculicauda | reverse complement strand
TTCAATGTTAGAAACGCGATTCGAGCTCGAATCGATTTTTTCCTGCACCCCTAATATATATATATATATATATATATAGGCAGTAACTTTAAAGTTTAAAATTTATTAAATTATTATTTATAATTGTGGCTTGATACGTTGTTTTAAACACCAATTATATTTATTGCCGATTTAAAACTTTTGTGTACTAACATTTGGAGTATCTACCTGCTTGAGTGTTTTTGGGTGTTACATTCTCGTGTTTTAGTATTTTGAGAACCTAAGGGAAAATGTGCTACACTGTATAGCTCTGCTTAAATAAATAATAACATATTAGGAAATGAAGTGTGATATGTTTATTGTCCAGGATCTATTATTATTATTATTATTTATATTTGTTTTTTACTGTCATAGAGAGACGGAAGGAAGACACCAGACAAGAGCAAGCAGTTGGTTCTTCAATTGAACTTCAAGGAAAGTCAGTTCACTCCAGACGAAGAGATGCAAGTTACTTTGAGATTACTTCAGTTAAAGAACTGCAGGCTAAAAATGTAGAGCAAGACGTCCAGGTGATCCCTACGAAAGACACAGACACTAAACCCCCTCCTACACCCCCTGTAGTGCAGAGTCATGCTTCTTTTACAATTGAGTTTGATGATTGCACCCCTGGAAAAATTAAAATCAAAGACCACGTTACAAAGTTCTCCTTCCGCCAACGTAAGAGCCCAAGCAAGGAGCCGGTTTCTGCTCCAACAGAGATCATGTCCTCAGAGAGCAAGGTTGCTGATTGGCTTGTTCAGAGTGAAGAAAGCATAAGGACGTCCAAGTCAGGAGAACTTTACAGCACCAAAAGTGACATTTCCTCTGACGCAGATGCTCTTGAAGGTAAGACAAGTGCATGTACCATGATGCTAAATAGTTTTTGTCTAAATTATTATTTTCATTTGAGCTGTATGCCATATATCTTATCACTCTTTTAAGCCCATGTCTACTTGTTTTCATCAGCATCTTCTTACTCTGATACTGTATATCATTTTACAACAACTGAACTGGTTGTGTTACCTTCAGAGTTGTAGAATTCAGTTAATTGTGAGAACATTCAAATCCCATTTAAAATCCAGTAACTATACTCACCGATCACTTTGTTAGGTACAATTCATTGTTTCTGCACTCATTGTCCAATTTATCAGTTCCACACACCATAATTAATCATTTTGTAGTTCTACAAGTGCAGACTGTAGTTCTATTTCTTGATATACTTAGTCCTAGTTACTCTGTTTTTAATGGTCAGGACCACCACAAATCAGGGTACATTTTGGGTGGCGAATCATTCTCAGCACTGCACTAACACTGATGTAGTGATGATGTGTTAGTGTGTGTCATGCTGGTATGACTGGATCAGACAGAGCGTTGCTGCTGGAGTTGTAAAGGCTGTTTTTTTATGCTGGTGGCTGGACATTTTTGGTTGGGGTACTATTTTTAGTCCAGCATTGACATTGAGGTGTTTTTAAAAAAAACTGCAGCAGCACTGCTTTGTCTGATTTACTCATACCAGTACAACACACACTAACACCACCACCACCACATCAGTGTCACTGCAGTGCTGAGAATGATCCACCACTCAAATAGTACCTGATCTGTGGTGGTCCTGTGGGGGACGATTAGAGACAGGTGCTTCTGTATAATACATGGATCTGATAAAGTGGACCATGACTGTAGAAACAAGTATTTTAGTATGCCCCACAAACTGCTAACATATTACTGCTGGCTTTTTATTACACAGCTGATTTTTTGTTGGACAACTAAAGCCCTGCTGATTCACTAACCCTTATCTGATAAACCATGAACAGTTCTTTTCGAGCATCTCTCCAAAGTATTTCTGAAGAAGCAACAGCCAAAGTCAGAAGTGGTAGTTTACTTGGCCAGGGAGACCAAACATCCAGCCATAATGGCATGACCCGATTCATGGTACATACTAGTATCAAACAGATACTATGTAGTAGCATTTAGCTATAAATTGTACATTATATGGTAAATGTAAATTGAAAATAATGCAGTGGTCCTTGAATTTACTTTGACTTTTATTTGATTACAGACAATATGGAGTGAGATATTTCATGTCTGGTCAACTTCATTTTATTTGTTGATAAACATTCATTCCTGCATTTCAGGCTTGTAACACCCATACACATACATAATACATTTAAAAAACTACGTTCACTGCTCACAAAAATGAGGGTATATTTCATTATAGGAGATTTAATTTAGAAATATCCTTTAATTTTTGTAAGCAGTATAGTTATGTGATTTCAAACAGGTCAACAAGTGATTATAATCATGCCTTTGTACTGAAGTTTTGATGAACAAAAGATAATAATCTGGATGGTCATCTTCGGTCTGGAGCACACAGCATCCATTTTCAAATTGTCTGGGCTCGGAGGCATCTAGGATGGACCGTCACACAGTGGGAATGTGTATTGTGGTCAGACAAATCAGTATTCCAGATCTTTTTTTGGAAGAAATGGATGCCAAGTGCTCTGGACCGAAATGACAGTCCAGATAGTCCAGGATAGTCCACACTGTTATCAGCTACAAGTCCAAAACCCAAGGTCTGTCATGGTATGGGGCAGTGTCAGTGCCATTAGCAAAGGTAATTTACACTCCTGTAACGGCAGCTTTAAATTAGAGCAACATTAATTTCTTCAAGATGACATGAATTGTTTTTTTATGGATGTACATGCATTTTGCTTGTAAAAGACTCAGCCTTTTGTGAATGCTGCTTTTGTATCACATCATGATTGTAACCACTTGGTAACGTCACCCGCTTGAAGTCATTACTAGCCATAAATTGCTTCATCCCAATTTATTTTGGATATTGTTACATGCCTGAATGCAGGAATAGATGGAAAAAGGAAAGTAATTACTGAAAGGATTTTTTAACAAATAAAATGAAGTTGATCAGGCAAAAAAGTTTCTTGGGTTCATACTGTCTGCAATGATATAAAAGTCAAAGTGCATGTATGGAGCACTGTTATTATATATTTGCATTTTCCATACCGTCCCAACTTTTTGTGATTTGAGGTTAAAATGATATGAGATTAGTTAAAATGCTTGTGTACTCTTGAGATATGGTTGCTCAGTGTGACAGCTTTAGTAGTGTAAGGACTATTTAATTATTTGAAAATTTGACATCTTTAGTCAAAATTAAATCGTTGGATCATAATCATAAAAAGGCATTAATTTTGATATTGATGCAATACATCAATATCCTTGTTAGATGCGCACCATCATGAGGGTGGAACACAGAGTGACTCTGAAGAACCTGCCTCAAATTCCCAAGAGGTTTTAACTTCACCACGACAGTTCAGTCCTTCAGAAAAAGGGGACACTCCCATGAGCTCAACACCTCGCCAAGGTCCCAAAAAGGAATCTCCGCATGCTTTTGTCATTGAGTTCCATGAGGAAGATGTACGCAGGAAACGCTCACAGTCTTTTACTAATAACTTGTCTCCTCCAGAGTCCCACATGGTCACCAGTAGGAGAACTGAGAAGACAAAAAGTGCTGTCCAGCCTGTGGAGCGATCAGCTGTGCACAGCACCCCCACTCAGCGATTTACTGTTCCTCTCAAAGGTTCAGATGATTCCCATAGAGCTGTATCCCTAAGAAGAGAGAAAAGCGACATTCAAGCTAGTGCCACAAATTATACTTCTCGTTCAGCTTCCTCAAAGCCATTTTTTAGTGTGGGTCGCAAGTCCAAACTGGCATTGGACTTTGTTGCAGAGTTCCTCAGAGGGTCAAAACACGGTTCCACAGATGGCTCAAAGAAGATTTCATCCTCCACATCCTCACTTCCTTCAAACGCAGTCCCCACGGTAGCAAATAATCCTGCTCGGCATCAACACACTGTCATGGATAAGACTCATGTCTTGTTACCTGATGAACTGCAAGGACCCTCAAACTCGCACGTATCCTTGTCAACCAGTTATAATGAGGTAAAGACCCCTCAAGGTACCAGGCAAGAAGAGGAGGACAGCTTAAGTGATGCTGGCACATACACCATTGAGACAGAGGGGCCTGATAAAGAAGTAGAGGATGCACGTAAAAGTATTGGTCAGGTATTTGATTTTTCAACTGCTTATTGGCTTGCTGAAATAAATGCATTTACATTACAAAATATATGTATGTACAAGGTAAGACCTCAAGAGCACAATATTTTAATCGCTGAGCACAATTCCTTCTGCTTCTAGAAACACATTTGGTGGCATACACAAGTATCATTCGGTCCCTTAATTCCCATAAAGAGACAAATCAAACACAAATACAACATATTTGTGTGCGTGTGTGTGTGTGTGTTCATTTGTGCTTGCATGCGAGTATTCATATACAGTGGGGGAAATAAGTATTTGATACACTTGCCAATTCTGCAGGTTTCCCCACCTACAAGGAATGGAGAGGTCTGTAATTTTTATCGTAGGTGAACTGTGAGAGAAAATCCAGAAAATCACATTGTATGATTTGTAAATAACTTATTTGCATTTTCTTGCATAAAATAAGCGTTTGACACAATAGAAAAACATAACTTCGCTTGCAATTAGTGAGGTCAGACGCCTTTTGTAGTTCTTTACCAAGTTTGCACTGCGGCAGGATTTTTGGCCCTCTCCTTTGTACAGATCTCCAGATCTTTCAGGTCATCCCAGCCTTGTGCAGGTCTACAATTTTTTGGTGTTCTTGGAGAGGTTTGAGTGTGATTGATTGAGTGTGGACAGGTGTCTTTTATACAGGTAATGAGTTTAAACTGGTACAATTAATACTGATAATGAGTGCAGAATAAGAGGCTTCTTAAAAAAAACTAACAGGTCTGTGAGAGCCAGAAAACTCGTGGGAAAACTTGCAAAATTAAATCAAATGTGTATCAAATACTTATTTTCACTCTGTATATATGTATAATACTGAACAGTCAATGTGTAGCACCTCTCGTCCATGTTGACATGCTTCTGTTTATCCCCATAAATATTTTACTTGCTACTCAATCAGAATAATTGAGTTTGCATTTAATTTGCATAATCAAACAACTTTCTTTGACACTTGTATTTGCTTTTCTGATTATCTTGTTAAATGAAATAAAATCAAATGCTTAGTTTTTTTAATCTCTTCATTTTATTTTATAATATCGGCATTTATAATACTTGACTGGAAAAATGGCGTAAATTTGCCCAAACTTTGATATGGTGTACAGCCGTAAGCACATTTTGGGCATAGCAGGAATTGGTGACACTCACTTGTAAAATAAGGAATTGCTACAATTTACTACAGTGAGGCAAAAAGTATTTAATCAGCCACAGCTTGTGCAAGTTCCCTTACTTAGAAAGATAGAGAGAGGTCTGTAATTTTAATGAGGAAAAAAATCCAGGAAATCACATTGTAGGATTTTTTAAAGAATTTATTTGTAAATTATGGTGGAAAATAAGTATTTGGTCAATAAAAAAAATTCATCTCAATACTTTGTAACATAACCTTTGTTGGTAATGACAGAGGTCAAACGTTTTCTGTAAGCCTTCACCAGGTGTGCTGAAACTGTAGCTGGTATTTTGACCCATTCCTCCATGCAGATCTCCTCTTAAGCAGTGATGTTTTGGGGCTGTCGCTGGTCAACACACACTTTGAACTCCCTCCACAAGTTTTCTTTGGGGTTAAGGTCGGGAGACTGGCTAGGCCACTCCAGGACCTTGAAATGCTTTTGACAGAGCCACTCCTTTGTTGCCGGAGAGGTGTGTTTGGAATCATTGCCATGCTGGAAGACCCAGCCACGTTGCATCTTCAATGCTCTTACTGATGGAAGGAGGTTTTGGCTTAAACTCTCATAATAAATAGCCCCATTCATTCTTCCCTTAACACAGATCTGCCATCTTGTCCACTTTGCAGAAAAAACAGTCCCAAAGCATGATGCTTGTAGGTATTGTGTTCTTGGGATGTTACTCAGTATTCTTCTTCCTCCAAACACGGCGAGTTGAGATTTTATCAATCAGTTCTATTTTGGTTCCACCTGGCCACATGATATTCTCCCAATCCTCCTCTGGATCATCCGTATGCTTTCTGGCAAACTTCAAAGGGGCCTGGACATGTATTGGTTTAAGCAGGGGGACACACCTGGCACTGCAGGATTTGAGTCCCTCTCGGCGTAGTGTTACTGATGCTAGCCTTTGTTACTTTGGTTTCAGGTCTCTGCAGGTCATACATCAGGTCTCTCTGTGTAGTTCTGGGATTTTTGCTCACCCTTTGCGTGATCATTTTGGCCCCACGGAATGAGATCTTCTAAGATCGAGGGGGATTATCAGTGGTCTTGTATGTCTTCCATTTTCTTACAATTGCTCCTACAGTTAATTTATTCACACCCACCTGCTTGCCTATTGTAGATTTACTCTTCCCAGGCTGGTGCACGTTTACAATATTCTTCCTGTTGTCCTTTGGTCTTGGCCATGGCTAAGTTTGGAGTCTGACTGTTTAAGGCTGTGGACAGGTGTCTTTTATACAGATAATGAGGTCAAACAGGTGCCATTAATAGAGGTAAAGTATGGGGGACGGAAGAGCTTCTTAAAGAAGAAGTTATGGGTTTGTGAGAACCAGAAATCTTGCTTGCTTGTAGGTGACCAAATACTTATTTTCATACCCATATCACCCAAATCACCATAATTTACAAATAAGTTATTTTTAAAATCCTACAATGTGATTTCCTGGATTTTATTCTCATTTTGTCTCTCATAGTTGAAGTGTGCCTATGATGAAAATTACAGACCTCTATCTTTCTCAGTGGCTGACAAAATAATTTTGCCCCCCATGCGCAGAGCAAGAGGATCCGTTCATACCGAATCAAGCTCCATTATGGCCACAAAAAAAAAAAAAAACGTATTCATACCTAAACATTCTTTAGTTTGATATGTTTGTTGATTTTTTTTAATAGAGTATATCAGCTCATTAGCCTGTTTTATTCTATTGACATTGATTGCTCCAAACTGCAAGGACATGCTGTTTTGGTTGTGAATAACTGGACTCCAACAACATTAAATTAACTTTAAATAAATGTGCATTTGCGCTGAAGTTCAGACATTATCCCTTTTATTTCTTTTAACTCAACTCATTTGTCACTGTTTTAATTACTGTAATTGTATTAATTTGCGTTTGTAGCCGAGCATATCAGAACACAACCTCATATAAAACAGTGGCAGTTAAATCTATCATTAATACAGTCTTAGTTTTGCGTCTTTATTTCAGATGTCAATTAGTGATGTTAATAATTGTAGACATAATAGACATTTTAAAATAAACACAAAGATTTTAAAGAGGTTGTTTACTGATAGATTTAAATGCCCTCTTTTTCAACTCACCGCACCACTTGAGAGGGGTTCTACTGAAGCCATTCTCGTGGAAAGTGAGGATGAAGCTATGGGCTTTATTTGCAAGTTACATTTCTTTGCATATATTTTGTAGTCTGTCACCTTTTTTCTGCAACAGTGTGGCTTCTGGATTTAACATGATATTTTTTGCCACTCAACTCCTGCATATATACATTTTACTCCAGATTCCGCGCTGAGTTTTATAAATGTAGTCCCCTGGTGTGTGATCTGGTAGGTGATTGGTTGTATCCGAGCTCGCTAATACTGGTTGCTCTAAAGGGGCTGATCACTTGATTACAATTTTTTTGGTCTTTTTACTTTGAAGTTTGGGTTATAATGTGTAAATACAACTAGAACAAAATATGTTCATTTTCAGCTTGTATTCTGACAAAAAGTGTAAGGTACCCACATGTATTTTAAAAGCAGAAGTAATCAATTTCATTGTGTTAAAATGTTGTGCTCTTTTAGTAGTAAAATATCACCAGACCATAAAAAATGCTATTTTAAATGTTTTACATTGTTTTATACATTATTTTTTAGTGTTAGAGGTAAATTGGAAATGGCCATTAAATGTTAATTGTATATTTAATTTCATATTAATATTAAATTTAAGATTGCTATTGACCTTTTTTGGGGGGCTTGGGGGGGTTGGACTTGCCTTAGATGCTATAGTGGTTCAGATGCAATGTTGAGGCCTTGGTGCCAGGCATGTCTGCAATACTGTCTAGCTGAACCTTTAACACTGAATGCATTGGATAATGCATTCAGTAACACCTCTCTGATTGTTGCTCCAGCATGTTTTTCAGCCTTATATTAAGTCCTACAGGTTTCACTCAGCTTGCAAAGCTTTTGCCAGCACAGCCTGCTCATGCATGCTTTGTTTCTGACAGGTGTTTGGTGTTGGTGAGTGCCATGAGCATGACAGTCAGCCTTCAGCAGCAACAGTTAGACCTATAGAGGGTGAAAGGGAGGACCATGATAGCCTTCCACTTAGTGAAAGTAGTTTTGACCCTGCATTGGGCCATTATGCAGGGTTTAGTGACACAGCCATGGGTCCAGCACAGGTAATATCACACCTGGGCTGTGCATTTCACTAGTGTTCGTCTGTCTTTTTCAATTAGCCAATCAACCACTGACCTAATTGCCCACTGAGATTTTTTTCTATTTTAGGGGGCCAAGCATTTATTCCATTGTGTTTTCCTTGCTTATATGGGACAGTGGGTCTTAGTGATTTGCTTAATATAACCCTAATGCTAACCCTTAGTTAATTTAGGTCTGTCCCAGTAAATATAAAAGATAAATATTAACACTGAAATATTCATAATTAAGGCATATCAAGTTTATATTATTTGAAACTTATTAGATTGATTACCCTATATACTGGCTCCATTTAAGGTTCAGGACTTTTAACTTTCTCAACCTTTAAGCACTAAATCATGTACAGTACTGTGCAAAAGTCACACTAAATACTTGCCCCTGTAGCCTACGGATGGTGATTTTTCTGATTGCTTTTTTTAGTTAGTTTTTTTTTTTTTACTACTACACACTAATGTGCACACACTAACTGTATTTTCTGGTTGTATTCTAATAAAATGACTGAGAAATAATTATATATAATTCATTCATTCATTCATTATCTTTTCCGCTTCTTCCACTTGGGGTCGCGGGCCAGCCGCCCAACCGGCAACTCTGGGCGCAAGGGCAGGAACAGCCCCAGATGGGGCGCCAATCCATCGTGGGGCACACTTACACACACATGCACTCACACATTCATACACTAAGGGACACTTTTAGAGACACCAATTAACCTAATGTGCATGTCTTTGGACTGTGGGAGGAAACCGGAGTACCCAGAGTAAACCCATGCAGACTCCACACAGAAAGGTCCCAATTCAATCCACGCTGGGATTGAACCAGCGACCTTCGTGCTGTGAGGCAGAGGTGCCCCCACTCAAGCATGTTTGGTTTAATTAACACATATTCAAGTAGTTCCCTCTTTTTGTGGTTTATGTGGGCATTTGCTGCTACAATAAATGTGTCCCACCATCATAACCATTTTGGAAGTGCTTCGATTTATTGTACAGCATAAAACCCAACACTGAATATAATGGTAAAAATTTGAATGCAACATTATTCGCATTGGAAGAATGAAGGATGGAGCATAGGGAGAGGGAAATTAGTTAAACATACATCGTCAGTGATGCTGGCCTGAGCCAAGCTCAACACAGCTCCCAAATTACTCAAATGATGTTCATAGACCAAAGAAAATCAGTCAAATCGAAGATAGGCATATGAACCATGGAAACAGGGAATTGTATTTTGTTACATTAGTACAGTTTGTGCTGTTTTGCAACATCCGATGTCTGTTCACTTTAATGGGAAAAGTCTTAGAAACCAGAGTAAATTATAATAGGAATTAAAATCTGATTAAGCCAATGTTGCGACCTTAAACAGACTAAGAATGCCACAGACACTGTACAGTGCATTCATTAGTGTCTGAGGTGAGATAATTGGCGTGTTCTTGTGTAATCTGAATCTATTTTCTGCAAAGTCACTAACAGCTTTGTCTAGAAATGTCATATTTTCATCTTTACATGGCAGAACCAGTTTGAGTGGCATTATTCCACTTTTGTAGTTGCAGTGTATATGATAATAGATTTCCTTAACAAGGAATCAGAGGTGTTTTAACTCTTCTTTTGTTATCTATCCCCTTTGTTTTGTCATGGCAAGGATTAGATACAGTAACCACTTTTCAAGGATTTAATGGAACTACAATGATATGATTTCCTGGGGACATTAATTCAATATTATTTCCATACCGTTTTGCCATGCCAGCATTTTTCTCCTTCCTCCACTGAGAAAGTTCGGCCCTTTGATAGTTTTAGTCCAAACCACATACATTTCTTAAGGATTTTACAGACATGTGATGCTTTCCAGTGAAAACAGACGTTTAACATTTGCCATTGGTCTTCTAGGACACGAATTCTAGGAATTTGATGTTAATTCCTTAAAATCTGCATAATTTCAGTGGGCTGGATGTTGGAAGAACTTAGGCAGTCATTTGCAATCTCCAGTCACTATCAGGTGTTTGGCTATATATCAGAGTTTAAGTTATCAGAGTATTGTAATTGGAAAACTGAATAGTAACTGGTGCTCACTCACAGTGCAACAGGTGAAGCGCAGTATTTGGCATGGGACCTAATCTGCACTGGTTATAACAATCTGTTTGATTTGAAAACGAAGGGTCTAGGTAGCTTTGTTGTTCTACTGTGTTTTTACTGCTGTGGAGCTCCCTCACACTACACTTCTGGGTGCAATATTCCCATCTATTCTGTTGTCTGCTAGACACAACCAGAAAGTGAAGTATTTTCTGAAATGACAAGCCCCATGTTGTATGCATTTCTATTATTACATGCAAATAATTCATTTCACAGCGGGAACACACACACACACACACACACACACACAGTCTCTTGCTCTAAGTAAACAGTTGTCACTTCATGAAATAATTGTGAGGTTTATTTAAGAGATCAAGCTGACCGTGATTCAAATAAGCTTATTTTCCAATAAGCTAACATTTTCTCTTAAAGAATGGTGTCATTTATGTTGACCCTATTCTGAACAAATTTAGAACAAATTCAAGTTTATCTCTTTGGTTTGTTTTTCTTTTGCAAATGATGTCAAGTTGGCAGGAATACTAGACAAATGGGATCTGGTTTTCACTCTGAGAGACGTTTACATTATGTATTGAATACCTACTCAAGGCATTTAATATTAGCATTTCATTCACACAAACGACATCAAAAATATTAAATACGTGGTAAAACCCGTAGTTTCTTGAAATATTTAAACATTTAAAATGAAAAGGGCTAAAGAAAACAGAGAGTTTACTGCTGGCAGGTATCTACTGTATACCACTCTGGGAGGCTTAAAAAACATGTGAGTTGTTTTCAAATTGAAAGCATTCAGCTGCCAATTAGTTGTCCTTGAAAGCAAATCGCTTTTTTTGAAAAGAAAATTCAAAGGTTCTTGTTTATTGGCCAAAAATTGTCCTTTTGCCTACCCCTTATAATGACACGCTCAAATGTTTTCCAAATAACCCATGACCCATGTTTATATGAAGCCTGCAATGGTTCTGCTTCATTATGCCTGTCAGATGTTTCATGCATTTCAGAAATGTAACTATTATGAGCCTTCAATTTCATTCATACTTGCTATGCCTGTCTGAATAAGCAGTGCCATATAATTCTTGAGTACAGCAACTGAGATAACCATAGCACCTCAAACCACCACATCTGTTTTCCCAGTGGAATAAACATGGGGGGAAAAAACTAAATTGCTGGACATTGCGGTGTAATTTATTCAGAATACATTGCCATTGAAATTGCTGTCTGCAACCCATTTGCACAACATTATCAGTGAGAACTTGTGGAGATGCCCTTGCCCACAAAGCCAAAAAAAGCTTTTGAAGCAGTGGCGGCTGCTGCTCTTTCAAAGAGGGGAAGCTCATTGTCAGCTTACATCATAAAATTTGTTAATTTATTTATACATAATTTCTGCCCTCCATTCTTTTTCAAGAAAATGGTATGTGACCTTATAGTACCAAGTAGGCGTCTTTTCCAGGGACTTGACCAATCCTTTCAATGGCCAAGATAAGGCTGCTTAGATGGTCCACTGGTCCATTGTATTGCAGCTATAAGACTTAAGACTTTTTTAAATCAGGAGAAAATCTTTTCTACACCAGCAGATGTAGCTCCAATTGTTGCCACTAACGATAACAGTTTGTACAACCGAGGCATTAACCTGTCCAACAACAAACTAATAACACAATATTAAACTCGAACAAGGAAATGTTGTAAGTATGTTAAACTGAAACAAGGAAATACTATGAGTGCGTTTTATTTACAGTGCAAGAAATTAACAATGGAAATTGTATTGGATGTGGACTTTTCAACCAATCTTTATTACAATATTTTGTAATTTTTAACAAATCACCCTGTTCCCCTTCCAAAAAGTGTTTTCTTGACAGCTACCCTTCCAAAAAAACAACATTCCAGATCAAGACTGTAGAAGGGTCTATGATGTAGCTACTAAATGCTTCTGTTGCTCAAGTTAAAGGGGAGGTCACACTAAATATAATAAAGAATATTCCCTATTTTTGTGAGCAGTGTACTTGCTTATAGAAGCTGGTTTTCTGGTTCACGTTTTAATGCTGAATACTAGGGGTTGCACAGCTAGAAATTTGTACTAGTCGACTAGTTGTGTTTTCTATAGCCAAAGCAAAGAGCAACTCTGGAGGTCCTTATTTTTAGTTTTTAAATAAGTGCAGTGTTGATCGGCACTGGCAAATAAGGCTTCGTATTTGAAATAAAGACATACACTTCATTCTATAAGTTTAAATTCCAGCTTCCGTAGGCTACACATTTAAAGACATGTGCAAAATAGTACAATAGTACAGTGCTTAATTTAAACCTACCAGAACAAGATCCGGTGCTACACTGGTACCTCATATCTCAGAGTGATAAAATAATCATATACCACCATTATACCATTCCTAAAACAATAGCATATGTACTTTTATGGTGGCCTAAGATTTTTGCACAGTACTGTAAATACAATTGTCACACGTGACTGCTGGTGTTTCATACAATAAAAAATTGCAATCTTCACTCACAGTGTGCAAACAGGTCCCATATGTTGGAATGATACCACTGGAGAACCTCTGGAGAATGAAAATGTTATTATGTATACTGTAATCTCTGTGTTTTCCAAAGCTAACGCTTGTCTTTCACAAATATTCTAATAGATGCTGGATGCGTCGGGAAGGAATGTTTTACCATGTGATAGTGATTGGATTGCACAGTTACTACACATAAGACAGATGCATGGTCTAACTGAGAACAGCTTGTTCCAGTCCAATCAATAAGTCTTAAGATCCGAGAACGGTGCAGACCACTGAAACAATTAAAACACTGTGGAAAAATCTTGTAATGATATGTACTTTGCAACCTGGTCCATCGTCTTGCTGGAAGTGTCCTGATGAAGTTGATCAGCAGTGGGTTCTCTGATGGGGCTATAATATGTAACAGGGTTTGTAATATGGGCCAGAAAACCTTCCCACACTATCACATTGCTTTCCTTGACGTGCAGGATGGCTCCATGTGTGCCGACATTGTGCTTGTTGTTTTTTTTTATATTTGTCCATGGCTGCTTTGTTCCACTCTTCATCACTGGTCAGGCCTTAAAGCTCATGTGTCTGCTACAAGCCTGTTTTCAGCAGTTAATTTTTGAAATTCTGATATTTCAATTTGAACAGAGATCTTAGATTAAAATTTTCCCCAAAATTTTTATCCTGGTCATATCTGCAGGTGGGGGATTTGGCCATGCCTGAGGCCTCTTTACATCTTCGACCTGTGCTACCTGTGATAGGCTCCAAAGAACTGGATTGCAAGGGCTCCAGTGCCTGAGAAAGCAGGACACAGATTTAAGTGTGAATGAAATGGGTGATTTGGGATGGAATGCCAGTCCATCTGGCAAGGGTCAGGGTTAAGGTAAGGGTTGCTATTGTGGTCCTGGGATCCCCCAGCCAGCTTCACCTCTTTCAAGTAGAGTCAATTGTCTCTCCAAGACTCAAAACCAGGCCGCTTTAGTGGTGGGCTGATATATTGGACTCCTGCACCACCTAAGCACTGTGGCAATTTTCCTTTGACTCCCTGTGTGTTCAGTAGTGTGACACGATTCACTATTCAGGTGAAGCAAATAAAACTTATATTGAACAAGAGTTTAAATCCTGTAGTCCAATCTTACCCAGAGTAGGATTTTTTCCCCATGTTACTCTCAGGGAGTTTCTCCTTGGCACTGCTACCTTGTTGGGTCTATTTTTTGTAAAGCTGTTTTGTGGCTGTCTGTTGCAAAACACATGGCAGAAATAAATTAAAATCTTTAGGCAGTTTCTCTAAAAGCGAGTCATATTGCTTTCTAAGTAATAAGAGGACCTTTCAGTGTGAATGAGGGAATCCCTTAAGCATTATTCTGCCTCTCTTGCTCCCTAGATTTCTGCGGTGCTCGTGCCGGGTGTGCTCTGAATTTGATGAAGTGGAATAATGCACCCAACTGATCCTATCGCTAAGGAAGAATCCTTAGATCAACACCAGACCCCCTATCTAGTCACATATGGGACACATTTTTACAAATCTTTATGAACTTTCATCTACATATAATGTCCTTGACAAAAGCTCTGCAGATTCAAATGGAAAAAGGGAGGGTTCTACAGAGCAGACTAATAAGAAGCCAAATATAGGGATGTTTTTTACTGTCTGTTCACCTGTCTAGTCAGTCTATTCACTATGGCAGCCAATTGGAATGTTAAAATTTCTGAACACTTCACAAGAACTCTTTTCATTTAACAGCAGAAAAATAATATGTCTTAGATTTGATGGCCCCTTTTCACTGAACAGGTATATACTGTTATATAACATATAACTTATATTTTATATAACAGTAACTTCTATTTTTTATATTAAAAAAATAATTAACATAATTATTACAGACTGGAATGGTGTTAGAAAACTGCAAGGAGTGTTTTTGTTCCATCGGCTGATCTGGTCCTGGGTGTTAAAGCATATCTGACCATAAGCATAGCCTTCAAACGAATTGCTTATTTGTCTCTTGTCTGCCTCTTTTGGGTCCTGTGTATTAAATTAAAGATCAGTACAACCGCTGGCTCTTTTTTCAAATCTCTTTTATCTGTTTAATTTGATCAGAAAACCTGCTGACACAAGCTGCCCCTCATGTGAAACCAATTTCTGCAATGCATAATAATTTAAAGCGGCGCTCCAAATAGGCATGGCTTGGTCTCATTTTCACACAGGGAGATATTCTGATGTCTGGGGACACCTCTGCACTGCAGACAGAGACGGGCGATGACCTTTCACTCGCTCAGAGGTTAAAACCAAGTCCTGGTTGCCCTGAGGCTTAGAACTAGTATGCCTGCAGACTGAAACATGGGAGCAAGCCACCAGCCAGTGAATCAATAGCACAAGCAAACACGCATAGTGGAATAAACAAATCTGGACCAACAGTGGTGTCTGTGTGCTTCATGCAATCAGGAGGACAGAATTACTTCAAGCCCAACATCTGGCTACCAGTGAATGCAATAATACAACATTTCCGATTGCACATAGAAATTGTATGAGCTCTACTGAATGATGGAGTTGGATTTTATTAGAAAGTTACAATCGATGTCCCACCTCCATAACCACAGATATATCATTTAAGTAGTTTACTAATTATGAATGAGTGATGTTTATTACACAGACTTGGAATCACAGTACAAATTTAACCTTTGTCACCATTTTGAAAAAGAGACTAAGAGAAACAGAGTGAAACATTTCAACCTAAAAGCATTGGGTCACAAATAGAACAATGAAGTTCAACTTAGACGCCTGTACTATAAGCCTATTGTATAGACATATGCCTGTTTCACAAACCAATCACCTCCTGTTGAGAATTGTTATTAATACTTTAAACAATAAAGAAGAACCTGAGGAAATTTGAAGCTAGTTTTAAGCAATATCTTAGCTGATGGCTATGTGCTAATGTCACCCATAAATTGGTGGGTCTTCAATGAGGGAAACTTTTATGTGCCCTGGTTATAAATTCATGTTAGAAATACTTTATTACAAAATAAATAGTTTAGGTGTTAATATATCATTTATTGCATTACAAAAAACTATACACCAAAATCATAATAATTTAATTTCTTTAATTTCCATCCTTGGGCTTGTCCCCATCCCAGATTTTTCTGTTGCAAAAAAAAATCACAGTGTGTGTTTTTACTAATACACAGAATGTATTATTTTTGTTCATATCTATGCTTTTGCTCATTTTTTGAACAACATTATAATACTTTACTGCAATTACCACAACAGCCAATTATTTATGTGATTTATTTGAATTATTTGAAGGTAAGACTTGTTTTTGTTGTAACTATGGAAACAGACTGACAGGAAACAAATTTTTACATTTTTGTCTTCATTCAAAAAATTTTTTTTTAAATAAAGCATCTTTTTTTTCCTGAAAAGTGAACACAAAACTTTTAAGTTATTATTTATTTACATATTGCAATTCTGTATAAGCTCAGCTTTAGACATAATTAAGGCTTTACTTTGAAGCATATAAACATTATTGTGACATAATTTTAAAAATAAAAACCAAATGATTACTAATTTGAATCGTAAATGGTTGAATAATCACACAAATAGAGTATTCTCCATTTTATTATGCTCTTCATAATATTGTATTCTCTTTATCTCATCAAGACATTATTACACTTAAATTTCTCACCATTTGATAATGTGAAAGTTAATATTGAACTAAAATTGTTGACAAACATAAGATGTTTTATTAGCCGTTTTATTAGAAGTGACCTGTTAACATCCAGTTTGTAAATAAAGGCATGTGTTTCATAGAACATATTCTAAAAATGTTAATTTACTGTATACATTTAATGTGTGGTGCTTAAGTCATGCAGCAATCTAATATCTTACTGGGTTCCAGTCCCAGCGATCTTTTCTGGTAGGTCTGGTATCCCATAGAGACATTCTTGGCTATGTCTGAGGGAGGAGAGGCTGGTTGAGGGCTCATTAGAAGATGCTGAAACAGTAATCCCTGCCAGCCCAGTGATCCCATCCAGGGCATTTTGCACCCTGTATTCTTCAGGGACAGATGTCAGAGACTTTGTGACCCTGAGAAGGAAAAGTGGGGTTGAAAAACAAAGAAAAACATAATGTTGGTTTGGATTGACATTTAAGTAAATTTAGTCTGGCCACTACTCCAGATGACACCACAGTTGCTAGTGCACAATTAAACTTGCAAAGTTCAAGACGCTGCCAAAATCATGGCTGTTCTGGGTTATTTCTGATACTGCTGTAAGTTGCTCCGGATCAGAGAGTCAATGTATTTAGACAGTTTTGGCTGAAGTTAAATAAGTCACTGTGAAATATTATAATGAGAATCTACAGGGAGCTATTCATGCCATATAACAGATGCAACAGAAATCTAACAGAAATGGCAGATTTTTGTTTTCAATTTTAAACATAGAATCCTAAATCAACACAAGATATTTTTAAACAACCAACAAATTTAGGGGTAGGTTAACTTACCTCACAGGTTAACTGATGTTGAGGCATGTTCTCCCTGTGTCAGCGTGGGTTTGCTTTCACATTCCAAAGACATGTTTTGGTCATTATGTATTTTTAAACTGTCCCAATGTAAGACCCTGCTTCCATGTGACCCTGAATTTTATAAAGTGGGTATGTAAATGGATAATCAGGAATATTGCTAAGTTTTTGTATTGATAAGGCCAGACTTTTTTTATTGCTTGTTTCGCGGATCCACCAACGACCATATTTGAAGAATACTAAAAAGATATATATATTTTTTTGTATTTCTCGGATCCATCGCAGCACCAATGGTTGAAATTTGAAAAAAAAAAAAAAAAAAAATTATATATATATTTTTATTTTTATTTTTTTTAATTTAATCTTTTTTCGCCCTCCGATGGAGAGCCAAACGTTTTCTTCTGTTCATTTGATTTTTTTCCAGATTCACTTCAATTTTTAGATTTATTTTTATTTTTTTGCCTCCCTCCTCAGTAGATTCTTAAGTAGGGACATCCGAGAAATAAGCAATAGAAAACGCAAATTTGGCAATCAATTTCTGGGACAATTCTGGTCTTCTCTGATATGCTGCATGACCCCCATCCCACTGAAAAAGCTTGTTCCAATATGGCTGTTTTCAAGAGGCCGGTCATGTTCTGGACATAATCTAAAAAATAGGGCCCCTTGCCCAATACTTGCTGGGATATTCAGATATGTCATTTTCCCTTCTGTTTCTGAAATAAGAGTGTCCTGTGTATTTTGACATTTGTTTAACTAGCAAAGGCATCAGTTATGACATGACTAGCATGGAATGGTAGAGTAATGTCAACCTTAGTGTTAAATCAACTAATCTAGTTAGTGTTTAAAAGGCGTACTTCTTACAGTTGTGCCCCTATGACTTTGGCAAGCAGAGCGATACAGCCATGCATTCATCTTTAATCTTTGTTTTCTCATGGTACTCTTCTATGTTAAACACAAAATAACCACTAACTGAGTTGTTTATCGAAGATTCTCTTTTTTAGGGACAATGAAAGACACTGGGATTCATCATGACTGCTGTTTCTCCATGACAAATAAAACATTAAATAAATACTTCAAACCCTAAATGTTTATTTTTCCTGTCATTGCAAAATATTCTTGAATAGCCAAAATTTGGATTTTTGTTTAGCTAGTTGGAAAGTGAATCGTCATTATGATGATTCATATTTCACATATCGAATGTCGCCTCGCTGGCGGGAGTAAATGCACTGGAATCGATTGTTAAATCACAGTTTTAGCATCTGACCTTTATAAAGCATTTATTTCACACTTAGTTTGGAACAGGCTCTAGAAAAGCAACACTTCAGAAACTCAATATGCCAATTCATACACTTAAAACATATTTATAGAGAGTTATGTAACTCCTTATTGCAGTATATGCCTTTAATGAACATTCACTACTATCATTACACTGAATTAATAGTCACAGATCAAAGCAAAAACTTTTTTCTCATACTTTCTCATTAATTTAGTTGCTTTATATAATAATATACAATTTTGTGTATTATTTCATATATATATATAAGATTATGTGTATTAAAACTATTATTATAAATTATTAAATTATTAAATTATTAAAATATTTAGGCAATTTAAAACATCTAGGCTGCCAAAAGAGGTTTGTGCTTTGGTCTTCCTAAGGTTTCTTTCTTTTAACATTTAGGGAGTTCTTCTTGCCACTGTAACTTTGGGCTTTGGGCATATATATTTGTAAAGCTACTTTATTTGTAAAACTCTACTTTAGAAAGCCTTATATTAATACATTTCACTTTACTTAACTAAATGTTTTATAACTGTTAAGATGGATGTGTATTTGCTGAAAATCTCTGGTTTTGCATTTATTGAATACATTATGACTACTGTGCACCTAAAATGACAGTCATTATGTGATTGTTCGATAAATAATAATTTATATATCTCAGTACGTGATTTTGCTGGGTAAGGTGGATCAAAAAACACTAAGCAGTGATGATATATCCTGAGCAGGGTGCCAGACTAGTGCAGGGCAACAGACACTGACTTCATACTAGTTTATGTGTAGGAATAATTTATGGCAGCCAATTCACTTCCAAAATATATTCATAAAAAGATTCTTACTCAACCTAAAAGTGTTATATTTTCCAGAAAAGAAAAGGATAAATAATTTGAAGTAAAACAACATATGCAAGCTCTTTCCATTTGCCTATATTAAGGTCTAAACAACACTCTGGCAACTGCAGCTAACAGTTTTTCAGAAGACAATTTGCTGTATTAACGTCTTCTAAACATGCTTTTACATAAATATAGGACATAACACCAAAAATACACAGCATCTATCAATTCACAAAGTAGAATGTGGGTGTGAACTCAGTGCAAATTTCACAATTACAAGCCCAGATTAAACAGCGGCCCTGAGAACATTTTGATTGCCTCGTCAACTGACCTGAAATAAGCCCTGGAAGGGAACTAATTGTCATGTAAACAAATATGGCAGAGTGACACACACAAACCAAGATGATGTGAGCAAACAGTTATTGAACAACATAACCACAATATCTTGCGTGCTATAAGAGCCAGTGCAAATAATCAAAGTGGTGAAATGGGTCACATTTGGACTTAAGATTCAGCATGAATGAACAGTGTGTATTACATAGCAGGCATATACACAGGCACTGAGCCAAAATGTGGCAGGGCCTGTGCTTCATCTGAGCTTTCTAATGGACCTCAAATTTGTTTGAAGGGTAATTACTGTTGTTTATTGCCAGGGAAGTGTTGTTCACCGGCCGGTAGTGATGCATGTGATGTTAACCATGGAGAGATGTGAGGGAGAGCAGAGACTTGGCTAAGGCAAACGATTTGAGGTGCATCCATGAAAGCAGGCCACATGCCATCTTTCCAGTGACGCAATGCATCCTGAACAGGTCATTTTAAATTATTTTGAAAGTCATGTGTAAAATAGAAAACTGTTTTTTATTTATAAATAATATATATAGTATAATATGTATATATGACATATGCAATTTAAGTCCCCAGTTTACAGCAGCAAATGGATAGTAGTGCACCCACCAGTGTAAAAAAGAAGGATAAAGCCAATTTAAATATGAACAATGAATAAACAGAATAAACAGTACCATGCTCTGCCCTCCTATAAGCCAGAACATGGCGGCCATATTTAAAGCCGCCATATTAAACCAAGGGCAAGTTCTTCCAATAGGAAGGTGGTCATGTAGCATATAAAAAAAACAGATTCCTCTTTTTTTTAATGCTGAATCAGATTTGCTTATCAGATTTGAATATTTAAAATTATCAACAGGGAAAGTGTTGGGTTCAAGTGTTGCTATTCATCACAGGTAACTGAAGATAGAACTGATGTCTGGGAAACGCAGCTGCCATATCATAGCCACAAACTTCAACAACCGACAGCCAGACAGATCACCAATTTAACACAGCACTGTTGCATCTCTCAGAGCCAAATTCTGAAAAACCAGAACTGTGGACAAAAAGCCAGGAAGCGTTTGTCTGAAGACTACAGACGATATATACTTGTTATATACATCTATACACAATAAATTGTATATATGATATACATATAAATGTATTGAATAAAATAACATAACACCAGTAGTTAATAAAAAGTAAACTCCTTTCAGAGTTCCAAATAAAAAAAAAGACTGTTTTTAAACATCTTTATGCTAGACATAGAACATGACTGTGATTGTGGGTACTGATGTTGGACAATAAGCAGTGGAACACTGTGGGAACTCTAATTCATGTCAGCTATGTCTGATGTTTTTAAGGTCAAACTCTGTGCAAGCAAGCCCAGTTCTCCATTAAAGTTGGCAATTAATTTCTTTACGGATATTGTTTTCAAGAAGCAGAACAAAACGATGAAAGACCGAGCTGTAAAGTCTGTGAAGGTCTCACATTTTGAGTCACAAAGGTTTTCAGAACAGATCATTCTAGTGCCACTGTTTCTCTATGGAGATCCCATGTATGTATGCTTCCTATTATGAAGCTGTTAACAGTCAGTATGACTGAATAACAGAGATCACTAATTATAAGGGTATCTGTGTATCTTTTTGGCATATAGTGTACAATCACAATAAATATAATCCTTTTTACAGCTATTTGATGGCTGAACATGTCCTTTTATATTTATGAAATCTGGAATACTTTCTTACTGAGAGTGACAGAAAAACACCACAAATTACTAATCTATTAAAGCAAAAGAGAAATTGTTTTACCCTCAATTATCGTGGTCAGGGTCATGCTGAGGATCTGGGGCCTAACCAGGAATACATAAAGCACAGACAGGGGTAGAACCTGAACAAAGCAAAGCAGCATCACACCAGTATTTTAGTACACTGTGTAGCAAAGAACAGGCCTTCAAACTGATTTTCTTATTTCTAGAGATTTCTAGAGATGGCAATAATCTCTAACCAAGAATATTAGATGTGATTTATTCAAAGTTGTGGAACTTAAAGAGCTTCAATACTCTTTAGTCTAAAACATCATGATAACAGATTTAAGTACTCAAAAAGCTTTTGTTATAAATGCAACATGTGACGTTTGCAATATTTAGGCTATTTAAACTCAGAAAACAATCTAGTGGCACTCGAAAGGAACTGGAAGTGGAAGTTGTATAATTTGGTGATCAGATTGTTAAATCAAGCATGAAGCAGTTCCTTTATGTGAAATGGAAAACACCCGAAGTGAGCTGTTTGTCTTCCGCCTTTTTAATGAGTCTGTTCCGTGAATATTACTGTAACCAAATAACAAAGTCAGTTGAGTGTCTTACGTTACGGTGCATTAACGTTTTCAAAAGAGAGCACCCACAGGCTTTGCCACAGGCCAGGACATAGAACAGCCAACTATTGACAGTCAGCTTGGTGTCTGTTCAATATCTTTCCACTGTTTTGTTTGCAAGAACACAAGTAGTTGGCCTCAACTGTAACGATCCAGTTCATTGCCACAGACAATGTGATTAAAGGTCATAGTAGTGGACCAATCCATCTTACAAATCAGGGTGTGGGGCTGTCCAAACTATTCACAAAGATACTCATTGACCCAGTCGAAAAAAAGCTTGGTAAAGAGCAATCTTAAATTAATTTGAGAGCCAGAGTCTTTGTTTCACTGACCTCTCAGAAGATCGTCTCGATCCGGTTAGTTGATCAAATTACAAAATGCATCATTGTCAAATAATGGTCTTCTTGTACTACCAGGCACTTTCTATGTCACTGTTATGTATAATGCACTCACTGGCCACTTTATTAGGTACACATGCTCAACTGCTCCTTAAAGCCAATCACATTTACTTATGTAGACATGGTCAAGATGACCTGCTGAAGTCTAAACCAAGCATTGGAATGGGTAAATCACTTAAATCACTTTTTTTTACCCATTGAGATGCTTGGTTGTTGGTGCGAAGTGAGTTGGTCCGAGCATTAAAGAAACTGCCTGACCTTCTGGGATTTTCACACAGTCATCTCTACAGATTTACAGAAAAAGGTCCAAAAAAATGATACAATTTGGGATCGTTGTTACAATATGCAGAAGATGCGAGGTATGCAGTAAAGTATCTTTGAATGCAACACATAAAACCTTGAAGATGATAGGTTTTAGCAGCAAAAAACCACACCAGGTGCCATTGGAAACAAAACCTTGCCTGGTCTGATCAGTCTCGATTTCTTTTGCAACATTCAGATGGTAGGGTCAGAATCTGGTGTAAACAATAAGAAAGCATGGATCCATCATGCCTTAAAGTAATGGTTCAGACTGCTTGTGGTGTAATTGTGTGAGGGACAGTTTCTTGGCACACTGTGAGCCCCATAATACATTGTTGTAAGTATTGTTGCTCCCCATGTCCATTCCTTTATTACCAAAGTGTACCATTTTTTACATGCCATGTCACAAAGTTCAAATTGTGTCTCTTTTCTTGAACATAATGAGTTCACTGAATGTTAACATTTCAATTAAACAGGGCACCTTTGGGATGTGGTGAAATGGAAGATTTGCATCATGGATTTGAATAGATGTTTTATTATAATTACTGAAGTGCAATATTTAAGTACGTGTTGCGTGTTAAGTATGTTGCATGTGACATATTATAGTCTTTAATGTGGTGTGTTGTGACAAACATGGCTGTGTGACAAAACACAAGACAGACATGATGAAAGATGGACTTCATTTTCATTACGTTTTGCCCTCACATACAAGGCATGATACTGTAGATTTTTTCATTGCCCTTGAAGTATGTAAAAACAAAAAACAAAACTATTTTATCCCATGTGCACAGGGATATAAAATAACTTTAAAAAATAGTATCATAAGTAATTAAGAATACCACCGCATTCAACTTGCAAACGTTTTTTTGTTTTACTGGTAAGAGTTTTATAAAGCGCAGTACTGAATATTCATCAAAATAATTTATTCTGGTTGCCAAACAAAAAGTTACATTTTTAAAAATAAAAGTGTTTTATAATAAAAGTATATAAAGAATTGTAAGAAATAACGTAATTGATAATAATATATAATGTGCCATCATCGTGTTGAGTACTTTTTCATCAAACAGTGCAGTTTAGATTTTATGCTTGTTTTTTTTTTTTTTTCAAATTCAGGCATTATACATGCATTTCATACATATTTAAACTACATTTTTAAAGTACAAATCATTTACAACTGTCATGCTATATTCCATTTTGTATAGTGTTTGCACCACATGTAGTCATTTTGTAAATGCATCAGATACAAAACTGAGGTTATATTTTTGACCGAATTGATTCCAGGCTCCTAGGCATTTGGTCTGTGCGATATTATTTTTTATAAAATAAAGAGTTCTGTTAGACGCTTCCATGCGTATCATTTGACAAAAGGCAACAGATGCAGTTAATCTGAAACCATCTGTGGGCATGAAAAATGCACTTGTTAAAATTAGAGTGACAAAATATATAAATATGAAATAATCAAAAGAATGCACATATGGGTTTAATTTCATGAAAATCTCACCCATTTCAAACTGAAAGGACCAATACTTTCAATAACACATTGCTTGATTTGTTTTTGTCCTACTTTAGTATTAATACATGTATATGACAAACTGTTAATTCAGTTTTCCAAACAGTAGCGTTTTGCTATCAGTAGCAGCTTTGGCACATAAATACTGATAAATATAAACATAAACATATAAATATATGTGTATAATTATATGTAAATATATAAATAATCATAAAAACTGAGTTAATATTAATATAAGAGAGAAATATTATTATTGTCATTTCATAACTGTGTAAAAAAAGCTGTCAAATACTCATTCATAATGCAATGACTTAAAGGATAAACATGCTTACTGCACAAGCTCAGTTGCAACAGTATATATATATATATATATATATATACTTACATACATACATATGCATGTACATATGTTGACAGTAAATGAAATTAAGGAAAGCAAGTGATAACAAAGCACCTACTACACAAAATAATTTCCTATTACTTTTATATATTAAAAGGTTTAAAAGCAGGCTTAATCATTAAAAGGTATTCCAAACAGAGGATACCAAATAAACGTTTTTAACTTTTAACAGTTTGCTTCATGCAGGACCCACCTACAGAAAAATTTATGTTATAGACATTAATATTTATATATATATAATATTAAATATAAAAATATAATATAAATAATAAATACACATGTATAGGTGTGTGTTAAATTGCATTGTTAAATGGCGTGCAAATCTACATATTATGAGTGTGTGGCTGAAGGCATAGAATTGCTTGACAGAAGATTGACACTTTAATGTTTCCGGTAGGTTTCTATAGGTTTCACCATTTTCTCAGTAATACAGTCATAATAATATTGTATATGCTATTCTATAACTATTAGTTATCATATTTTTATAGCAAGGGAGTTACAGAATGATTCTACAGAAGCTTTTTGTTTATGTATTCAAAAATGGAACCAGCATCAAACACGCGCATGGAAATCAATTCAATGCCCTTCTGTGTTTATTTACTGTGGTTATCTCACATTAGAGTATATCAGGTATAGACACAAAGTTATTAAGGAGTCCATGTCGAATACAATTGCTTACATTGTTATTAATTTCTCAAACCTATCCATTGTATGAATGTTTACTTCATAGCTTTTAAATGCTATATGGATAATTTAAACCCAACATCAATCTTAACACCTAGACATTGTTAAGTAGTGCAAATACACATGAATAAAATCATGTTTTAATAATATGATACTTTTAGAAACAAACACGACTATAAATCATAAATCAGAAAATGATCAACTAAACCAGCAAAAAAAAAACCTTAAAAGATATCAGAATAAAAGCCCTTTGTGATTTGTTTAGGCCACCTGACCTCAGAGGAAGTCAGAGTTTATGAAAAAGGATTTCTTTATTTATCATAATTGTTGTTTTATTTTGAGATTTAAGTCAGAGTTTTTTTTACAATAAAACGTTGTCTCGAAACACCTTTACAAATGTCTAGTCTCACAGTTTGAATTGAAAACTAAACAGTTTGAATCTGTATCTGATTTTTAAGTTTGTGGTTCAAACATATCTAAGGTGATTTTTACTTTGTAAAGATTATACACTAATGCAATACATGTAAAGTAATTTTAAAAGAACATGAGGCAGTTGTAAACCAAAATCGGCACACCATGTCAACTTACATTATATGTACCACTCATCCATAGTCACAGAGAAGCATGTAGGGTTCAGCATTGCTCTCCCTTGGTGATTATAATTGCTAAGAAAAATAAGGAGTCTCATGTATGTGAAAGCACATATATTCATGTGTAGAAAACCTGATGTGCCTTAAAACAAAATATTCAGCTCGAGCCACCGAAAGCATTATCACTTTTTTAATTTCTGCAAATATTACTGCACTTCATTTAAATGATCAATATTAAATAATATTGAGTATAAAATGTTGTTCTACATACTACAAACATTTTAGTCCTAAGCAACAAAGTCTATTCTCATTTTTACAGATCACACTTTTTCTGCAACACTTCAGATCAAATACATCATGGAAGCAAGCAGTTTTTCAGAAGAGACCGTTTAAGATCAACGCTTCTTTAACCTTCAGCCTGTCAGGCTAATCATTCTTTAGTGCTCTTTGTTTGCAAACGTTGCAATAATTGGTATCGGTAGCATGGAGGAAAGATTTATATGAGGTGGAGACTGGCTTAGCTGAGAGTAATTTGTCCTGACATATGGAGACAGTGATGTATAAACATACAGGCACCTTTTCCCAGCTAATTGCCCTTCATATCCAATCAAAGACATGGAGAGAGGGAGAGAGAAAGAGGGTGGGGGCTGCACTGAGACTTTGACTGGTTTGCATTTGTTCTGCTGGGTTTGGGACCTTCTGTGCAGCGCATACAGCAACCAGCATGGTGGACTGCTTTCTACCACATCACATGCCAGGCCTCAGCATTGGAACACGACCTGCTGCAAAAATATGCATATGACATCATGTCTGCCAGTAATACCTGTCCAAACAGGCAGCCACATCCCTCTAGAGCATCCTGAGGACCAATACATTCTGTAAACACAGCATCCTTCCAGAAGGGCACCATTTAGATTTTCTATTTCAGTGCTCTTCCAATAGATCGTACTTTTCCATGGAGAAATCGGAGAGATCCTGCTTAGGTTTAAAATATTACTGGTAGTAACTTTAGTACCAGTTTTTGAGATAACGGTGCTGCTGTTTAATGCATCATATACATCATTCTCCCATATATAGTCATCTATAGTAACCTTACATTTACAACACTAAGGAGTCAACCTTATCCAGGGCAACATACAACTTATACACTCTAAAAAGCAACTGAGGCCCGTGCTCAAGAACTCAACAATGGCAGCTTTGGCCAAGCCATAAACTAAAGCCTTAGCCTGCTGGTCAGTAATACCTTAATCACTGCCCCATTTACATGTAAAGAAAATTCTGATAGATCATCTAAATAAAAGATCTGTTTTGTTTTGATATTTTACATCTTAAAATCTGAAACTATATTCTACAACACCGGCAATAACTTAATGAATGATGTGCTCCAGGACCTGATTTGAACTCTAAATATGTACTCTAAATACACTAAATATGTAATTATGTATATGTATATAATAATAATATATAATATATATATATATATATAATTATGAATATGTCATATATTCTTTAAACATGCTAATTAAAACAATATCTATATCTATATATATGTATATATATATATATATATTATATATATATATATATAC